>LQRL01119947.1:0-16516 GCA_001703475.1 Hydroides elegans
ATCGCTAGTCTTGCTAGCTAGTGAGGGAACCGAGTGCGAGAGACCCGCTTTCGTGGCGCTACCTCGAACGCTAGTTTCGCTAGGTAGTGAGGTGGCCGACAATTCAAATGAAAACACATAGATAGACCAACTGATTTGGTTATTGTTTTTCATATTCTATCAAACATAATCCTAGTTTTTATTGATATGGAAATTAATTGTGACCTGACAGTTAACAAATCGATTGTGTACGCCTGCAGGCACCTGACCCTCAAATATTTCAGTTTCAAAGTCAACACCTTGCAACAAATTATCAAATCCGCTCTGAAATTCCGCTTCTCCGTTGTTATAGAGCGCGAGTTCCGGGTTTATGACCGCATTTTCTGTCATGACCTGAACTTCAGAGTTATATGGTATGAGATTAGACGGGTCTGGCGCTGCGTGAGAAACAGATTGGGCACTTTCCTCGATATTTCCCTGCTCTGATTTATCCGACAGTCCACATTTACTGCTTATGGTCTGATTTATGAAGGCTAACACTCATAATGTGACGCGCATCGAAATTTTCGTCTAACACCGTTACGCATGTGCCTCGAATGCAATGGTTGGTATAGCGTTTTGAGGTTCCAGCAGCCGTCGAAATGTCTGACATCATATTACCTATGGCGTTGTGTGACAATGGTGTGGGTCCATACCAAACCGACTGAACATGGAACTCTAAAATTGGCTTTTGAAACAGCAGGTCGCTCTCGGGATGGAGTTTGCTCACATATTTCTCGTATGCTGAGACCGGGTCATTTGGGTCACCACGACATTCGTAGATTACGCCTCCGTAAATCCCATTGTCAGTTTTGTGATTTTTCAGCTGTTCATCCACAGTTTGACGAATATATCTCCTTCCCTGCGAGTCCACGTCAATAGAAAAATGATGCTTTGTTAGTTTACGCAAATTTTCTCGGCCACGTCTACAGATATAAAGAAGAATTTCGAAGAACACCTTGCGCTGTAATCCAATCGGATTATTGATGTCAAAGACCTCGCTCTTGTATAGTTTAAGTAAATCCTCTTCGTCAATGTCAGGATGGTGATCAACTCCCCCTTTGCCGATCCGCTTAAGAAGCGCCAACTGAAACAAAAGGGGTATTGTACTTTTTCCATTTGAAAAAGAAATGTTGCTAAAATTACCTGCGTATCAACATTTTATAGCTAAAATACCAGAAATCAATATTTGACCAAAAAAAATAAAAAGTTATTTGTCAACATCTTATAAATACTGGAATAACTATCAAACTGACCGGGAGTAGCCTTTATTTAACAATTGATAACAGTTGCACATTTGTGTTTTTCAATTTAAAATCAGCGTAAACTATACCTCATTAGCATATGCCTCTTCTGCTCCAATAAATTCCTGGTCCTTTGAAACCTCAAAACCGCGATTTTGTTTGAAATATCGGTAAATTCCTGCTCGAATACTTTGTAAGCCTGATTTTTTTATAGTGATCGCCATTTTCTTTGCGAGCCTCTACAAAGAATTTTTCTAAAATTGTGTTAAGTTCGTCTTTTGAAACACATTCAGGCTCAAATGTAATGTTCTTTTCGTTCACGTAGGCTTTGAGAGTCCGCATGGCCGATTCCATGGCTTTGCGAGTATTGATTGCATGTCTTTCATCTTTGAGTTGTTTAATTTCATCTTCCGTTACTGAGACAAATCTTCCTGAACTCATAATTAATTAAATTTTACAGAAAAAATGTGTTTTGTTTTTGTTTACAGACGAACCGGAAGGATTGGCTATGCAACAATTAGCAAATGTTGACTTGACCCCGAATGTTGTTATTTTGTAAACCAACATTAAGTATGAAGATCAGCTCTCAACCAATCAAAACGCTGGAAATCTCCTTGTCATATAATAATAAGAATTGAAGGGCACCCCACGACACATTTTTCAAAAAGTTGTTAAATCACCTTAAAACAACTTTACAAAGACGAAAAGCAACAAAATACACCTTTTCGAACATTAACATTTTGCAAAAAGGTGTTCATTTTTTCCAAGCCAGCTGAGCTGTTCCTCCTTTTCTAGCCAGCTTGGAGCAGAAAAGGAACACCTTTTGAAATAATTTAACGGTTGAATATAACTAAATTGCCTATTATTAATAACAAATAACATGTTATAAGACAATTGCAAGCAATCACGATCAATTTGCAATTAATTATTCTCATAAGATATCACAAAATAAATAAATTATCAAAAAAGGTGTTTCTCAAACTATTAAAATCTCCAAGCTAGAACGAATTTCCTCGAAATCTCCAAGCCAGCTGGGATTTGCTGGGGAACAGCTTTTGTGAGGAACAGCTCGTAGGGTACTCTTCAGAATTGAACCAAATGCTTACGTCTTTCTCCTTATCCGGTGTATAGATCAACATCGCTTTTCGCACTTCTTTCTTCGTAAATACCGTTGGCATCCCCGGCACGAAATTCTCTTTCGCGAAATCGTCAAAAGTCACGAAACCAGCTTTGTAGGTTCCGAGGGGCCATTCGGCTTTTTCCGGAATTGGTTTGGGCTGCGGAATTGTTGTTGTGGTAGTAACAGGCATGATTTACGTTCAAGTTATACAGTCGGGTGCATTTGTAGCCTGAAAAGCAAACCGACTATATAGATTAAATTACGTGTATACATGGTCAATACATTTAGGCAAAACTTGGTCGAAATTCTCTTTTGAGAAATCATCAAAAGTCACGAAACCAGCTTTGTAGGTTCCGAGTGGCCATTCGGCTTTTTCCGGAAGAGGCTTCGGTTGTGGAATAGTTGTAGTAACAGGCATGATTGTTGGCGTTCAATTTCAATTGGGCGGTTTATAATCGGGTGAATGGAACCTGAATGGAAAAAGGACTATTTTTTTTACTATCATAATATTTTTAAATAAATGTAATGCATTGTTAATACATTTTAAATCATCTTTCGCGAAATCGTCAAAAGTCACGAAACCGGCTTTGTAGGTTCCGAGGGGCCATTCGGCTTTTTCCGGAATGGGCTTGGGTTGTGGAATTGTTGTGGTCGCGGGCATGATTGTATTGTTTAGTTTATATTAAACGTTATATAGTCGGATGTTGTTTGGAGCCTGAAAAGAAACAGTACTACAGTCATTGTTATTGAATATACACATTAAAGTCCATATAATACATGGCCGAATATGTTTAAATTTAAATCGTCGAAAGTCACGAAACCTGCATGGTATGGTACGAGTGGCCCGCTTTCCCTTTAATTCGGTTGTGGTATGATATAGTTTAGAGCATGGTATTGCAGTTTTATCGACGGATAACGCATTTAAATCCCCACCTATTAGTAAAGCGAACCAATGTATGAAGTTAAACCCGTTTTGACTAAACGTGCTCGCACGTTCTCACGCTCATGAAAAATGTTTGAATTAGAAATGTCCAGTTATAAATTGTATCATGTGTAGAAGTCTACGCTCGTACAGTGGCAAGTTTCAAACGGATTTTGCTATATATATATATATTAATATGAACCTGTGTATCGTTTTGATTGATAATATGACGTTCGGAGTTCCCTACATGTATGTCATGAAAATCTTATCAACTTTTATACACGATTGCATATAAATATATATATATATATATGTCATTTAAAAAAATCTAGCATTCTTGTATATATTAAATACAAGTATATGGCTTTCCGTGAGTCAAACACATGTAGCAACTTTCTTATACCTGAGTCAATTCAGTATATATGAATCCATATGGTTCATGCTTTATTGAACGCTATACTATTTCTCTTGAACTTACCCTCTAGTCTTGCCCTAAGTCTTTGTTGATATATCATTAGGCTATGTACTTAATATAATAAAGTCCCCTATCAAATTTACTTTTCGGACAGGATAACGGAGCAAATCTAGTTTTTGCACTCTTATTGCCGTTTATTCATTGCTTTCATTTTCCAAATTCCTATATCATGTCAGTAATCATATTTATATCTTCCCTAATATGCTTTTTCCATTTAAGAACTATTTTTTCTGTTTGAAATCACCATTAAAACGATAAATTATCAATATATCAAGCTCGTAAGCTCATACGCAATGAGCTCATTCTCCAATTTCAAATCAAAGCACTGTAGACTTCTATATGGATCTGAAGTGCAAGTATTCATACATGAATTAGTTGCAAAGTCAATATGATTTCATAAAAGAACTGAATATAGATATTAACGATGTAAGAATACATAAGCAAACGTTGATATTAAGAATAGCCTACCTTTATAAGTGTAATCCAACCACTTTTAAATTAAGTAGATTATTCCATAATGTTTGACTTCCTCAAACTTGTTAACACATATGGCATGTTTTGTCTTCCATGTAATGTGAATATATAGCATAAATCTATAATAAACCTTACATTTATTGTTTTTATTTCTTAGGTATCCCTAATATATTTCAACTTTTTATGCATTGCATATACATTTCCTGTTTAACCGGTGTATTATGATTCAACGTTGTTTTATGTAGCATATGGGTGTGTGTACATGTATATGTGTATTCATACATATATTTATATGTTCAGCCCCTTTTTCCATAGTGTACAGTTAACAGATAAATCAAAATCTTGTCAAGGGTGCAATGAATAGATATAAAGCAGTAAATAGAAGTATGAACACTGTATCTTGTTAAATTTTGAGGGACGAATAAAGAGACAGTTTTGTGAAGGTGCAGAATTATTCTATTGTGTAATCGTGATGGTAGATTTAGAATAGTTGGACTGCGTCTTAGCGCAAACTTATGCAAAGGACCATCCTATTTGCTATATTATGATAGGGAAATGATGTTACATGTATATATTTCCCAATTTCCATAGCTATTTTCGTTTTTTTTTCGTTTTGAACATAACATGTGATGATATTAAATCTTATATGTTGTTGTCGCAAATTAATGGAAATGTGGAGCATAACAATCTCAGTATTCTAATGTCTGTGTAACAGGACGAGGATTTTTAAGGACGTCCTGGAAAATCTGAACGCATTCCATGTGTTTATTATTTTTACCTTTTAGCAACAGCAGAAATGCAATGGCAGTTGTTGTCTTGCATGTTTGCAACATTACATTATTCGGTCTGGTAGTTTTGAAAACTTTTAAAATTTCAATTAAAATTGTCGCATGTTAACGGGATAGAAGATGTGTGTTATAATTTCGAACTGAAAAAAATGCTGTGTTGATTATTTGTAACCTATAAACATTGCGTCGCATCGTGTTTTCATACCCTATTTTCTCAGGTAATTTGTGATGAAAACACGCAATTTAATTGCAAAAAAAGTTTTTTCGCAATTTAATTGCAAAAAAGTTTTTTTGTTAATTCTACTGTTATATTAAGTTATAATCGTAAGAATATGCAAATTTAAGTTAAAATATAAATAGACAAAATACAGAGGGTGCGTCGGCAGTAGAGATAAAAATAAAACTTGATATTGATCTCAAAAGTATATCAAAATATCGGTTTTCTTAATATTGATTCAGTTGGCATAGGTTTAAGGTTACTCAACAATAGTTTTCTAGTATACGTGTATATGTGCACCTGTTGGGCAATATGACTCAGATCACTGAGCAATAAACGATCGGGGCAAGATGTGGTCATTCGGATTATTAATGCTAATGGACTTATCATTTGTTCATCGAAATGGTCATTCATTTTATATAACGAATTTCAGGGCGTTATAATTTAGGACAATTTTCACAATAAAGCACATTGATGGATTTGGCTTTTTGATGCATTCCACATGTCCCTAGATAAATATTGCATACATATACAAAGCAGTTTTATGTATGCAGTTGTTTAAAACACATATTTTTATTAAATCGAAGTTAACAAGCCACCTATCTAGTTTTCCAACACAAAATGAAACTTCATCTTGTGCATTAAACCGTTCGTGACCATTATCGGAAGAATTAAACGCACATTCCTCGATGTTATAAGTAACTTATTATCTTATTTTTATTATTTCTACAATCACCGACAATTAGTTTAACGTTTTTTTTTGTGGTTTGAAGCTAAATACCGGTCCAATAAGAACGATGAAATGATCCTTCTAGCATGTTTAACAGGTGAATCGCATACAGATACAGAATAGATGAAAGAAATCAAGCGAGTGCGCATCGACCCTAAAATAAATCTTATTTTCGGTTGAATAATAGTAATATTATCAAATTAAATTAAATAATATATGATCAAATGTATATTCTTAAACATTCAAATAAAGCCGAGCAGTTGAAAATAATTCATCTTTAATTAATTTATCATGCATTCCTTGCAATTATTCTTATATTCGTAATACACAACATAACCATATCCTCCAGTCTTTTTGGGGTTTAAGGTTTTCTTTGAGGCGTAACACGTAATGTACATATATGAAGGTCTCATGGGTTTGGTGTAATGAATGGATTTGGATTGAACTATTTCCGAGTTTTTAATTGGTAAACAACCAGTAAATGAACCATCCTAAAAAGCGACAAAATAATTTGAATTTTGGTGAAAATAAATAAACTTGTCGTGCCATTTCTGTGAAAAAAAATTATAAGTGGTTCAAAAACTGGTCGATTTTTAGGGTGGTTCATTTACTGGTTGTGAAATCTATATGAAATTGTTGTCAATGATAAATGAATTATTGAAACAAATACAAAACAGGATGAAGATAATTTGAGTAGTTAAGCTTCCTATTGTTTAGTTATTGAAAGTATGTGTCATTCCGAAAGAAGCAATGTGTCAACGACGTGACCCACCTGTAACTTTTATACGACGTTACTTCAACGTCGTGTATTTTTATGACGTATAACATGCTCACTGAACCTCGTGGTTTACACTTACACATAAACAAAAGTTCATTCCAAAAGTCACAAGGCAACGATTTATCACATACTTAAGAGAAATATGCAGTAATGGTATATATCGGCTCTATATTATACGTCTAATCATAACTAAACACACGACTCTGGGCTTAATGTTTTGGGGTCTATTTTATGCGTAAGGGGGTTTTCGTCAAAAACACGTGTGTGTCGGCATATGCCTTATGTGTATAAAGGAATTTCCTTACAAGGGGAGAAAAATCGTTAATTTGCCAAAAAGGGATTATTTGACAAAGTACCAGAGTATAACGTTTGTTTTTGGATAAGGCTTACAAGATATGTAAATGATTTTGGGTCTGATTATCTAATTGATTATGTTCAAGAAAGTGTAATATGAAAAACGAATTCGATAGTATGCCAAAATTCGTGTTTTATGTATTTGTGACCGATTTCTCAAGTGTAGGATAAACAAGGAATTCCGATCTGATCGTTTCTGGATAATTTGATGAGTAGTTTATTGATTTATCAATTCAGTTATTTGATTGACAATCGAAAACGTCACATATAAAAGGTGGGTTATCTCAAAAACTAATATTCATAAATTTTATGTTTAATCTCGATTGTCTGATAGGCTATTTTTTCATATAGTTTTCTTATCATGCTATAATTATGACATCTTTGCTTGATTTCTCGTTTTTTTTTTTAATGAAAATATATTTTTATGTGAAAAAGACATAAATAGTTGTTAGTTTATTGAAAATATTACATTTATTTCTGATATAGTCTATAAAACAACAAAAATAAACTGATGTGATGTAAAAAGGATACGTTCCTTTCTCTCAAATCAAGCCAAAGGGAACATTGGTTTTCTTGAGTGAAGTATAGTAGAATAATTGCATTGTTTTTCATAGGCAACTGGCAGGGTACGTCGCTAGAATGTAACTAAATGCCTGACGTTAAAAGGGCATTACAATTTTGTCGCATTCGTCTTATTTGGCTTCTTATTTGGCCCGTATAACAGTTTTGAAAACGTTCTTTACGTCCCGATGTCGGATAGACGTAATTCTTACGTCCGATTTTACTTTCGTCAATAGAACGCCATTTCTACTTTTAAATTATAATCAAACTATACCATTCCGAGTTCCTGGGGGACTTCTAGTGTTAAAAGCATAGGGAATAGCAGAAAATGTAACAACTCGGTTAAAATGCATTTTATTCGGTTCACACAGTTAACACATGTAGAGTCTAATATACAAAATATATATTCAAATATAATTTGGGACACAAGCATGCAAATAAGTGCATGCTTTGTACATACAATAAGCATTAAAAACATGTAAAGATAAACATAATTGCTAGGTGGTACATTAAAACATGCAACAGTGAGCCTTACCGACACACCTATATTTTGTGAAAGCATCCTACCAAACAAAAAAGATCTAAATAGCGAACCATGGGACATAATGCAGCACCTAGCTATTTCAAAAATGTAACATGTAAGCAATGACGTTATGGGTGTGATTCATATTTATTTTAGAATTATAAATATGTACAATTTGGGACTACAAAAACTTATGACCTTGTTTTACTTGTATCGTACTGAAAGGTGATAGACGCAAATGCAATATGTGTGTGAATATGTAACTTTGATGTCAAGCGGCATTTGTAATAATATACAAAGGCCTTGACATATTACATTTTGGAGTGAAACCCCATCAAAATTCATCAGACACTAGATAAAATGAGTTCCTAAATTGACGAAATTAGTGACTCGACTGATGCAGCGATTCGGCAAGGGTCATCCATATAAGGGCCTGTTCACACTAGAAGCGACACGCGACAATATACTGATATGTTCTTTATAAAATTTGCGATTCTCTGTCGCTAGTTTTATAAAGAACATATTAGTATATTTTCGCGTGTCGCTTCTAGTGTGAACAGGGCCTTACGTCGCATTCGGATGTGACGTCGAGAGAACGACCTACTATGGACCTATATGAAAGTTTTCCAGACGTCCGTCTACGTCCCGGCGTCCGAGGAACGTAATTCGTTCGACCGACTAGAACGCTACGTCGTGGCGAGGTCTTTTTTTTTACATCTACACCGAATAACGAAAACTTTAAAATAGGACCAAAGTAGGGCGTTCGCTTGACATCCGTGGACGTCTTGCCGAGTATCATATATGATAACTCAAACGACTCCAGGTCGTTTACACATGTAAATAATATGCTTTCCTGTCTGCTATACGAAATCTTCATCATAATTTTTGAACCCGCGATGGAAACTGTGTATGAGGAAATAATCAGAAATCATACTCAAATATCTAGATGCAAGGTGATTTGGAAATTCCTTCAAACCATGTCGCCAGCTCACACCATCACCTTAAGGTATACATGTATTCACAAACCCATGTTATTGTAGACATTGTAGACCGAAAGCAAAAACAACTTATTTGGGAAACCTTGAACATCTATTGGTCATAATTGATCATCATTTATAGAAATAAACTGCTTGTGAGATTACAGGGATGTTTAATGAAACTAATCGACTCTACATTTATGTTATTATGACAATCATCACATTTTGTAAGCATATGGCGAATAAATTATTTTTAAGAAACACTAAATGGTTCTTTGTCACATCTTGACTTTAAATGTCACATGACACATACTACAGTGAAGTCCATAAGTGTGGACTTTTTTGTTTGGACTAATATTTATCATATTTTGAGAAATATTTTTGTTCTGTTTGAATTCTAGAATAGTAGAATAACCATTTATCAATAAATAAAACAACAAGCTGGTCCGCGATATTGCATACTTTATTCACAATTCAACTTTTACCGAGGCAGGTGACATCCCCAAAAATGACAAAAGTGCCTATGTGCATTGAACTTGATAGAAGTCTGTGTGTAACCACTGTTCTTAAAATAAGCAAATCTAAAGGAACCCATAGACTATAGTGCACGACACTCAATGGAATCTATGGGTTTTTCACACATTGGCGAGTACAGTACCTTTTGGTTTCTTTTGCAATTCATTTATGATAATTTTGATCAACATTTTTTAAAATCATCAAATCAAAATGCCACGACTTGGTGTAAATGAAATTTCTCAAACTCCGAGAGCCATTATTTTTGGCAAGTTGCAAAGTGGTCTAAAACAGAGAGTTATTGTCCAACAGCATGGGATTACTCAGTCTGCTGTTTCTAAAATTAAATTAAAGTTTATAAGAACCGGGACCTTTTTAGAGGATCACGGGATAGAACGAATGGAGTGGCTGCAAAGAGTCCTGACATGAACCCTATCGAGTATGTGTGGGGCCTCTTGAAGAAACGCATATCCCGACGGATCCTTCCGGAGCACACACTTCAAGACCTGGAGAACGCCTTGATAGAGGAATTGAATGATCTTCCTCTGGCGTATCCGGACAAGTGTGTGTTGTCGATGCGAAGACGCACTGAGACGTGTGTGAGATCAATGGGATCGCATACCAAGTACTGAGGGCATTATGACTTTTGTCATTTTTGGGGGTGTCACCTGCCTCCGTAAAATTTAAATTATGAATCAAGTATGCAAGATCCAGCAACAGCTTGTTGTTTTATTTATTAATAAATGGTTAGTCTACTAATCTAGATTTTAAAAAGAACAAAAATATTTCTCAAATATATGATAAATATTAGTTCAAACAAAAAAGTCCACACTTATGGACTTCACTGTAGATAAATGTTTGACATTTTAGAGCAGTTGTAGGTTAATCAAAAGACTTAAAGTTACGTCAGCAGTCGAGTATAATGACGGATGGTTTTAAATCGTTCGCATTATACATGTAGTTCGAAGCATCGCATGTGCGACTGTTGCGATAAAAAAGGGAAATATGCTGCAAGGTTCTCAAATGCAATGAAGCTGTATCGAGATTTTACTGTGACCAGTGAATAAAAATTAATCTAAATGGAAAGCGACAATAACATTTTCATGTATTTCATATAAGTTATAGGCCTGTGACATTGTCCCAAATTGATCGATCGAAAATATATTAAAATTATGATGCATCTTAACTGTATCACATACTATATTGACATATACAGCTGTAAATACAGTAACCTTGGTGTGCATCTTGTATAATTGAGCCCGAATAATTCAACTTTCTACATCTATTACTTTTAGTATGTATGGTATTTCATTGAGATACTACAGTCTTGTCATTAAAGAGCAATTAAACTCTATGTTATACCCTACCACATAACCCTGAAACAGTACATTATATATTCGTATAAAATCATATTATAGACTTCTATAGACACAGTGAATTGAACAGCTGGATCCCTTTCTACAACTTTTACTATATTTTCTAAAGATGCAACTTGTATTCGTGCATATAACCTGCGATTACTTAACTATGCAGACGTTTAACTTTTTTTGTTAAATAAAATTAGGGCTTGACTAGACGGGAAGCTTTTCGCTTATTCTGGCTTTTAACTCTTAGGAACCCATGTTCCTCAATGCCGTTCTTATGGAAACTTTAACACCAGTCGTTGCGTTTTAAAAAGCTAGTCGCTATTCCTTGATACCAGGTTCGTCGGAGGACAAAGCTCGGAAAAGTTTCTCATGTGGCCAGGCCCTGCCTCTGATATGTTATTCCCTTGACCATGTACATTGTAGATGGGCTTGAGACTAAGTATCCTAATAATCAGGTTAAACCCACCCTTATCCGAATTAATACTTGAGAAATAAAAAATAGGTGTGATTTTAGCATTGTAAATCTATATGAAATTAATTTTGACCTAGTTAATTTATTTTCTATGATCATATAAGCGCATTCGTTTAGAGATGGATATCGTAATATTAATAGAACATCTCTAATATTTTCAAATAAGCAGGTATATATAGGAAGTATAAAAAAATCAATTGAACATGCACTGATTTCTGAAATATCACCCAAAATACGAACATGTTCTTTTGCGATTGCTGCGAAATCGAAAGAAAATATACTGCTCAAAACAATTAAAGGATCAGATTTAAGGGTGCGGCTGGTCTTGGAAAAACTTAATATTTTTTTTGAAAAACAATTTCAAAAGTGCAGACAGATGTATTTGCTAATATATGTTGCAAAAGAAAACTAGCTATTCTAACTCTTACCAGCTTTTATGGTCCAACAAACACGATACCCCCAAAATCAAAATGATAAATCCCATCGAAGCAAATTAACAATGTGAATTAAAACAACAACAGCTCAGTTAAAATGTTCGAAATGATACCTTAGTTACTGGTATGGCTACATCCAGCCTCTAAATACCCTGGGCCATGCTGAGTATCAACCTACGAACACTAAGCTGAGGCATAACCTCTTATTCATCCATGAGTGCCTGAGGTATCTCCGATAGTGTCTGGGGAGGTTGTTAGTGCTTTCTGATGCGTATTTCCAAAACATCGCAACAGTGTATGATGATATTTAAATCTTTGCCACCCTCTGGCTAGGTCATTTCCTCGATTCCGGCCTCCTTGGTACACCCTTGCACCACGCGAGCAACATGGGGATATGCATTATCATGCATTAAAACAAATTCATCACAAAATGCACCATCAGAAGGTCTAACAATCGGTTCGACAATGTAGTCCAGTGATCTTATTGCAGCCAATAACCCTCCATTAATGCCATGTAGCTCGGTACGATCATCGAAGCAAAACCCCTCCTTTACCATGACCGTCCCTCACACGTATAGATCATATTGCAAGTTGTTACCGTCATTGAAGCGCTCTCCCTGGTGCCTCCACACTCGGAAACGTCGATCACATGTCGAAATGTTGAACTTGCTCGAGGCCATAAACAGTACTGTACGCTAGTGGCGTACATGCTACCCTACATGGTCCAAGGCATATGCAATGCGGGCGCTTTGGTGTAACTAAGTCAAAATAGGGAGAATGCTGATATTCTTACTCCCAAATTGTCCTCGCCCAGTCGATTCCGTGTCGTTTGGGCGGAAAATTACACACTGGTACCCCGTCGAAAGTCCATTTCGATCGGTCGCGCAGTAGCGACGCGGCTGCGAAACTAATATAGCGGTCTATGTGAGGTGTCTTCATGCGATGAACGCCTTGTCCGGGTCTTCAAGTATATCCAGAAGTCTCCCAGAAACGTGTCCAAATGAGCAAAACTAGAATTTGAGAAATATCGAAACGTTTAGAAACCTGGCGCTGAGACTGCCCATTTTCCGATATTTTTCCAATTCTTTCAGTATAAGGTTCACTAAAATTTCCTAGAATTGCATAATTTTGTTCTTACAAAACACAAATACCGTAATTCTATAAAAAAAAATGGCATAATGACAGAATACTCCATAAAACAAAAGAACGTTTATATAAAAGTCATTCTTAAAATGGGGGTACTGTGATTTATTGAATGTTTAACACCTTCCATATTTCTCTATAGAACTTTAATCCAAATTAATTTATTTAAGTATAAACAAGGAACAATATATACAAAAATTGAGACCAAAACCCGTCCAGGGAGGCCGTACCGACCAACCCTTTCCCCGATCCTTTAATTGTTTTGAGCAGTATATATATATTTTTTTAATATTTATGAATCGCCATGCAAATTGATTTCACTTTTGTCTATTCACTCAATTTGATATGCCTTAAAGTATATACACATAAACCTGCATTATAAACAATTATAGGCAATTATAGTCTACCAGTGTGTCTTATTAATACACAATTGCAGTAACACGTTCCTATATTTCATGCGTGTCGGCCAAAACAAACATCGAATTTCGGATTTTCACCCCTTCTTTTATGGCCCTGAGGTCACGCATTGCCAATTATATATGATAATCTTGAAATACAGTTACAAATTAGAGGTTGGTTTAAGATGTTTTATCATTTGCATTGATGTTGGGGATTATCTATGTTTCCGCATATTAACTGTGTTTATAGGCTTGTTATTATCAGCTGTTGACGAAAAGAGGATATTTCATTAACAATAATTGTTTTTCATGTACGATATTTAATTGCCAGTATATCTTCAAAATTCACAGTATAATTATAAATATGTATTAAATTTTGTGGTTTTGATATTATTTAGGTTTGAAAGGCCATTTCACTTATTGAACTCTATCGGATACACCGCCGAAACGCTGCACTTAGGATAAACGTCCCGAAAGAACACGAATCCGGATAATCAAAACCCGGATATACAAATAAACGGAAAATTCATAAACCGGACCTAGTGTGACGTCATCACCATGGCAACAGCATTTCCGGAAGACGAGATCACGGATCACATGAACAACAACGGGGTCAAGCATCGTGACCCAGCGGATGACCTTGATGACGGAGTGGTAGGTCAAAAGGTCAAAATATGTTGACCTATTTTTGTTTATAATTTTCAGGTTGAAAAACGGCTATAAAACTTTTTTTCAATAACAAACATTTATATACATGAACGTTCAATTTGCCTCTTTGACTATTCGAGAGTTTTATGATAATTAAATATCAGCTTTACTTAAATGGTTAATTAAGTTCATAACACAAAACATATGGACAACAACAACGTGATCCAGGGGATGACCTTGATGATGAAGTGGTAGGTCAAAGGTCAAAGTTTGTTGACCACGTTTTAGTATCAAGTTGTTATGTTCACTTCACGTTCAAATCCTGGCTGTAGAATTAGGAAATACGCAAATGACACTTTATATATAAAAATGGCATTCACATTTTTTAAATGTCTCCTTCAACTCGTTTTTAAACGAGTATGCATGATCATGGAATAAGAATCTTCAGTTTGACCGATAGTTAATTAAATTAACAGCATCGATTGCAATAACATGTCTCAAAGCAAACGTTATGTATGATTCGAAAATGTGAAATAAACAATTGGGGGAAAAGTCGCACCACAGCCAATGTCGGTTAATATTTTAAATGCATTTAGTATTTAAACAAATAAATTCACAAATTGCATACAATTTAAGTTGATGCATTTCGCAAGTGCTAAATTAGTTAAACGTTTCCCCTTAGCGATGTTACAGGTAAAACACATAAGTGCCATGTTTTCGTGCATGAAATTAAGTAATTGTTTTATTATTTCTTACCCACACTTGCCAAGAAAAGCATAATGAAATTTATAAAATTATGGCGTTTTAGGGGTTTACAGACAGTATGTTTTCGTTATGTAAATATAGATATTAACGCAAACAAAAAAAAACAATCTGGTAAAAGTAATAATAAATTCTATAGATGCATAATTAATTAATTTCCAAAGCCGCGTACTTAATCTTGTAAACTATTAGAATTCCTTTTTAAAAATACTAACAATCCATAAAGCATTGACTTTATGGATTAAAAAACATGATTTCGTTTGTAATGATGAGTCTTGTTTATTTACAGGGTGATGACGCACTAAATGCAGATTTCCGCTTCAAATTGGGATTATTGGTGAGTTTAACCAAAATAATTCATTTTACGGGAGTTTTGCTTTTATGTATAAATGTAATGAAGAACTTTAAAACACTATAACTCGAAATCAAACACATTATCTTTTAATTATTGTTTCAAAGGTTTGCTCAAATTGAATACTGATCTTACTTAGTGCATGAATTCATTTCTCTCTTTTTTTTCACTTAAACTCATGTCTTGATTTTTCTGTTCAGAAATGGACAACACCTTTCCATGTAAGATGCTGTTTTTTTTCTTTTTTATATATATATTTCAATTGAAGGATCCCATGCATATAGAAACTAAGTTGAGTGTTGAGGTTTTGAAACAAGAATTCAAACTAAGTAAAATATTATACCTCGAATTATCATCATTTTAGGGTAGAAATTATGCTTTCGATTGATATAAATGTTCAGGTTTGTCATCGAACATTAATCAGAAGTCATATGTGACCTATTTTGAATGTCAATCGCTGCAAAACACATTATATTTAGTTTAACTTTCTACGCACGGCACCCTTCAATTTTAGATTTTAATGTCATTGGCATGTTTCTTTTTTAACAATATATATTTGATGAATTCAAATATAAATGCAGTTCAACATGTGAATATTTACTTCATCAAAACAAATCCCAACAGTTTCCATAGACTACGTTCCTCTTAGGGTGTGTTTATAATTTTTCCGCTCGCGATTTTTGTGTTTATAATTTTTCCGCTCGCGACAAATCGACGAGGCGATTTTATTCAAATCAATTAACCATTAGTCTTTTTACCATGTTATCATTTAATCATTCCTTAACATTTAAAATTCAACTTATCATCGTAATAGATAAATAGATGGAATAAAACAAAATAGAACATGTATTCCTTGTCTGCTTCCGAAATTAAACAACATATAGCATTGATATATTTATTGATCGTATCTATTGTCCGTCCCTTTATCGAATCGGCCAAAGAAGTATCACATCGACATTATGTTAAGTATATTAAGTCTACGATTTTATTATCACCTGTTAATCTTGTGATATTCATTTCCTTGGATATTTTGACCCACACATTATTTTAAATATTGCTTATCTGAATCCTATTTATCCTTTTTGGTTCGTGAAGTCCAGGTCATTTTTGTACTAAAATAATTGAGTTTTAATAGAGACTCTAATCGTTTTCGTTGCCGAGGTTTTCGGTGCCATATTGACACAATATATCAAAACAATGTAGATATGTAAACATGAAAATGTTTTCAATACGATAGATCTTTACT
>LQRL01119953.1:13411-25480 GCA_001703475.1 Hydroides elegans
CATATCCCCTCGTTTTCACGGGGGATAATTAATTTAGAATTAAATCCTGTTAAATGAATGATTTAAATGCACACAATGATTACATGATATAAAACAGTTTAAACAAGCTGAAAATTGCAAACGGTAAAAAATATAGAATAGCTGTTCATTTATTTATGCATATTGATGAAAGCTTAAGCTGTAAATTAATGAAAACCTGCACTAATATATACAAAAATATATCAAAGTAGCTGAAAAGCCTTTTTCATTCAAAACATTATAGCACCACACATTATCTGCAAATATATCAGTGAAAGATATAATCAAAATAGAAAATACAAAAAAAATATGTACTTTTATATCCAACTTCCAAACAAAAACACACAAAGAAAAAAATATAGAAATAGAAGTTTAATGGCAAATAGTACAAAGCACGCAAATCTTTAACTTTACATCGTTTTCTAATTAGTTTGCCTGTGATTTATATGGATTTCCGTCTAAGAGATAATAAAAATTAAACATCATAATGACCTGGCAACATTGGAAGTTCTTCGGAGCTTTTTACTCTAGATAACAAACCGTGTTCTCCTATCAATTTCTTATCGAAAACTGAAAACGCTTCCTAAGCGCTCGCTTGGTTTTTTAAAGCTAGGCGCATTTATGAGTTTCCGATAAGGAATAAAAAGGAAATCAAAGTCGGTTAGGCAAAAAAAAAGCTCGACAAAGCTTCAAATGCAACCAGGCCCTTATCCAGATCTAGAGGCAACTCCTTTTTTGGCTTGAGTTTGTCATTAAACATAGGATAAAACGAAAAAAATGCTACACACTATTTTTCCGCCGCGTCTCCTCTTCGAGGAACAGCTTAAGGGGCAAGTCGGGTTTATAGGCTTTCTGCATATTGCGTACATATTCCTCCTCTTTGTTCTGACGTCGGCGATCGTCTGCGTTTTTGTGGTGACGTCCTTGTTGTGACTCACGTGGGGAATCGCCATGCCAACGAGAGGAATCTGGAGAGAGCGGGGTGCAAAGAGGAATAACACGTGGTCACAAAAAATGGGGTCATCAAAGGTCATGACAAGATAATCAGAGGTCACAAGACGGTCATAGGTCATCGCAAGAAGGTCAAAAATGGTGGTGATCATTTTTACACTTAACTTTAATTATTCATAGAGATTCTAAAATAATTGATAGAGATGTGAGACTTTGAGATGTGAGTCGTCGGAATTGAATTTGAAGTACCGCATTTAAGTTGGCTTGGTGGGTATGCTTACTGTGGGAAAACCCATGCCCGAATTAAGTCAGCTAGATATTACAGATATCAAACATTCTAAATTTTCGATTTATTTGTTTAAATTAGTTTTTCAATCAAGTTTCAAATATATCTTTTATACTAATCAGTGTTGAAATTGAAACTGAACCCGCACCAATGGTTTTTCAAAAAGATATATGGCCATCGATTTTAAGTTTAAACATAATTACTAATCCCAAACTTTTTACATTTTAAACTATCAGTGGTTATGGTGTAATCAATGAATAAAAGTTAATTTAATGGTTAAATTATTATTTGAATATTATATCATTGTGCTGTCTATGACTTGCATAACAAATGAATGATTTGATTTAATTAATCGACAATCAAATCAGTTTAAATTTCTTATTACTGGTATATCATGATTAAACAAATGTAAAATAATTAACAAGAATGTTAAACGTTAATTTCTCAATATGTTATGTGCTTTTTAATTTTAGGTACGACATTCTATTAGGCCTTTATTAGTAAATTTAGCTACATTTATGCTATTTTTCAAATTTACTTTTAAAATCCATCCTGGATACCTAGATACTTTGACAAGTATTTTTTATGAATACCTCATAAGCTTTAAGATGTTGATAATTTATTGACAAAATCGATAGCGCATAGATTTACATGCATACAACATGCACAAAATTCCTGACACCAAAAGGAGGATTAAGAATAAAGAAACAAAAAACTTAACAGATTACAGTCGGGACGAATGCATCTGAAATGAAATGGGAATGAAGTTCGAGATTATTGAATTGCTGTTAATTGATGCAAAATATATAAAAAGACAGGTTTTGAATACATTTTGAATTTTAAAAATGTAAAGGTTTAGTTGTTTTTTGAAGCTGTTTGACGCAAGGCATTTGCACAGCAAAAACGACAAATTACTGTTTTAATGGAAAACCTCGAAAACTTATTGTATCCTTGTTTCTCCCGATATTGGGATTGTGGCATGGACCAATTATGCCCTTTTTGTTTATAAATAATCGTATAGGCGAGACAGGATATCGCTAAAATTTGGACCCAATCTTGTAATAATTGTGTTTATAGACTTTAATTCACACTCATATATTAATAACCAAATTACGACCTAAATGTTGCAGAATAATAATGCTCATAAAACCAAACTGGAATTCAAGCATTAATATAAACCACGTTTACGCCTTTTGCATATTTACACACTAAAAATAAAATAGCACCACTGTACACACCCTGCATTATTATTATTTTTTGAAGAAAAAAAAACTACATGCGGTCAACCCAAAAATTCGTCACGACATTTAAAAGGATGGAGAGTTCACACGATAGAGCGACAATATCTAGTACAAAGAGAGAAAATTACCCCGGCGCGACAGATAAAAATAGGGCAACACATAAATTGTTAACTTACTGTTGTGAAGGAATTCATCATGGCCGTCGTTGACTGTGGCTTCAATTTTTCGCATGACCTATAATGAAAAAATAAGAATATTCAAATGACCAGTGAGTAAGAGTCGTGGGAATCGAACCCCCTACTTTCCGCTTATAAGGTTAGTGTGATTAACGCTATAGAGCAACGTATCTGATCTTTACGTACGTTGGATACGAATGAAAAAGGTACATATTTCGTTAAAAAAATCAAATGATTCTTAAATTATTATATCCATAAATGAGCAAAATATAATGCTCATTTATAAATCATATAACACTTATACACCTATGTATTTTACTATTAATGTATTTGAAATTCCAGCACTTACTTTTTCTCGATGACGTAGTTGATTTTCAGCCTTTTCCGCTTGCGTTAATTCCTCTGTAGAGAAATAATTATAATATTATTTTCCTACTTTCATCGATTGGAAAACGTATTTAATGTTTTTGAATATTCTATTAATCAAAAGAAATGTTGAAAACAATTAAACTGTCGGAAAATTTTGGGGATTCAATATACCCTCATCAGCATATCATAGATTTAAATCTAATACAGCATCTATGTTTTTCAAACCAATAAAAATCAAAATTTTACTTTACTCAAGTGTGATTAAGCCAATATTGACCAAAAATGGAAACATTGATACCAAATTTTAACAATACAAATTGATCATAATTACCAATTGTATTCTCATTTATTTTTCTTTTTTTTTTACTTATATATCCATTCTGATTTTAACACACTGATTTAAATGTTTTTATTAACACTCAATAGGGTCATGATGGTTTAAAACAATCACAAACGATTTTGCTACTGGTTTTAACACAAATGCTTTGGATTTCTAATTTTCAACCAAACGTGCAACATTTCTAGTGTGTGATTGTTACAAACCTTTGGCGAGCTTGATATTAAGGCCTAAGAGATTATATACAATTTAATTCAATCCTTCCTTATTGTTATTTTTGCAAAATAAAATAATTTTGAGAATTAGTCTCGTCTTCTACATATGAAATGAAAATGTAAATTCAACTTGAAAGATAAATGGAAATGGAATATAATTTGAGGGCCTAAAAGGGAGGAATTTGTGTGATTTGATATGCCTCAAAGTGATAAACGATTTCTTTTACTTTAACCAAGTGTACAAACAACGCATTCTCTCTTTACGATCACAAACACACCGTTCCATTGAAAATTGCTTGTCGAAAAAAAATCTCAATTTAAATCTTATGCGAAGACTTTACTCTAGGTTGCCCTTAGGTTCTATTCGAATAAATTCTAGACTGTATAGCATAAATAGCCTTACCGTGCAGATAACCCTGCCACTCCCCAAGCGAGTGGAATGTTTCCTTGTGCGTCTGTCCATCGCCGTGTCCATATTCGGCCGTTAGGCGTTTAAGCACCACCTAAAATGAAATTTAGAAATAAAATTGCAAACAAGCAAATTTGATATACAATGTAACATAAATCAGGTAGACTATTTAGTATAATAATTAGCTGGACTCTTTAGAAAAATGATTCAAGAGAGAGGTACATAAATCGCGATAAATTGCATACGATAGCGTGATTTTTCACGACATATCGCGATATTTTATCACGTTATCGCAGCCTCTTGCTGTAGTGTGAACTTTGTATTTGCATCTTACGTGTTTGTGATTCAACAAAAGTAACTCCGATTTTACATATTTGCACATATTCTTACTCCTGGTATTACAGTAGACTCTCGTTAATCGGAACTCTTTTAATCGGAACTATCTGTTTATCGGAACCGATTTTAAAATCCCATAATCGTATATTTATACAAATTTACCACTGTTAATCGGAACCCACGGTTTATCGGAACCAAAATGACCGGTCCCGAGGGGTATCGATTAACGAGAGTCTACTGTATCTTCAAATTTTAAGCAAATGCCCCTGAACGTCAACAGTTTCATTTCCAGGAAATGTAACTTGTATTTGTATTAAGATTATATCGGAAATAAATTCAGCATTCGCAAATATAACACTTAATTCTACGGTCAAACAAATAACGGCTTCTTACCTTGTCATCATAGGTTTTTGTACTGAAGTTATTGTAAATTTGCATTTTTCGAGCTTTCGTTATTTCTTGTAATGCATGCTTCTTCTGGTTAAAGATGCGTACATATTCCTAAAGGTAGAACAACAAAACATAATATTGACATGCTCAACGAAAACTATAAGGAATATGACATGCTGAATACACATAATGTTATACGATATGTTATTCTATAATATAAATATCGCTTTTACCACACGGATAATTTGATGCATTCTAACAAAAAGATATTTAAGTATCAGATAGTTTATAATAATGATACATATGAAACACAGGAAATATTACAATATGAACCATTGTAAACTTCTTTCAAACTTCTTCATTCTTCATTCATATTGTTTCAATAAACAAAAATGCAAAAGAAACTACTTTTTACCTGAATGAAATTGCCGCTTGACTTCTGTTGCGACGGTTTGTGTTTGGGCTTGGTGACTCTGCCCCTGTTTTGTGAGATGGGTCTGAACGGATCCTTCTCCCTTGCCACGCCGTAGACATTCGACTGATGTTCCTCTTTCTTAGCGATCCTCTCCTTCTGTTTTGGCGTCAATCCCACTTGCGTTTGTGGCCGACTGTTGGGTTGTGAGAACGGTACATTTTCCACACCATAGTAAGCTTGTTTTCTCGGTTGTACCTTGTCCTTAACAGGCGTCGTTTTTGGTCGCCTCTCCGGCTCAATACGGTGTGAATAGTTACTCGGTCGACTGGCCGTTGTGGTAAACGGCCGCTCACTTCTTTGCAACTCACTTATCTCACTCGCCATATCCGATTGACGTGTATAGCGTCGCACCAACGGTTGCTTATCGGCCCAAGTTTGTTTCTTCTTGCCTTGCGTTACCGGTCGGCCCATCGATCGACCACTACGCGCGCTACGATCGGCTCTCATCGGCGACGACGATTGTGTCCGTGTGCGACCGCTCCTCGGTTGAACGAAGCTCTGTTCTTGATCTGTTTCCGTATCCGTATTGGTGCCCCATCCGGTGCGGCGTAGACCGCTTTGCGATCGGTTCAACATTCGGGTGTTGCTTCGTGGTTTCTGGAGCTGCCGCTCGAGCGATCTCCTTGCGCGCTCGCGACCGGAAGTGTAACCTTCGCTGTCGGATAAACCGCTATCGGAAACGTCTCGACCGCGTGACCTTGACCTACTTCGACCTGACCTTGGGTCGCGGTGGTTGACCCTCAGCACATTGGCGCCACCACGCGTTGTTTCCCGACTGGTTTCCGGTTCGCTATCGGATACATAGCCACGCCTCTGTGGTTGATGCATTCGGGGACCAGTGGGTCGGTCACGTGACTTCGCTCTAGACTGGCCACGTGGTGCGTTGGCAGCCATGATGGCGTCGATAGCTGGTTCCGTCATGAGACTTCCGTTTTCTGCCGTTGGCGCTCCTCGTCGTGGGAAGTTGTTCACGGTGACTGTGGTACTCGGACGAGACTCGAAGTTTTGCTGCAACTTTTGCACTTGTCGCGGAACGGGTCTCGATTGACTAGCAGGAGTTTTCGGCGTTTGAGAGACGGACTGAGCGAGCGGATTCTTCGCAAGGTATTGCTGTTGCTGTTTCGTTGGCTTCTTCAAAGGCTGTGGTGTTTTGGGAGTTCTTGGCGGTTGGGGTGTTTTTGGTTGGGGTGTTTTTGACACAGGCGTTTTCGGTGGTGGTCTTTCCTGTGATTTGCCTCTTTGCGTTGGTTCTGGAGTTTTAGCAGGCGGTCTGGCGTCTTGGGATTTGGCACGTTGATTTTGAACAGGTGTCTTAGCAGGTCTTTCTTGAGACTTGTCCCTCTGTGTTTGAACCGGTGTTTTAGCAGGTCTTTCTTGTGACTTGTCCCTCTGTGTTTGAACAGGTGTTTTAGCAGGTCTTTCTTGTGACTTGTCCCTCTGTGTTTGAACAGGTGTTTTAGCAGGTCTTTCTTGAGACTTGTCTCGCTGTGTTTGAACAGGTGTTTTAGCAGGTCTTTCTTGAGACTTGTCCCGTTGCGTTTGAACAGGTGTTTTAGCAGGTCTTTCCTGTGACTTGTCCCTCTGTGCAGGTCTTTCTTGTGACTTGTCCCTCTGTGTTTGAACAGGTGTTTTAGCAGGTCTTTCTTGTGACTTGTCCCTCTGTGCAGGTCTTTCTTGTGACTTGTCCCTCTGTGTTTGAACAGGTGTTTTAGCAGGTCTTTCTTGCGATTTGTCCCTCTGTGCAGGTCTTTCTTGTGACTTGTCCCTCTGTGTTTGAACAGGTGTTTTAGCAGGTCTTTCTTGCGATTTGTCCCTCTGCGTT
This sequence comes from Hydroides elegans, assembly GCA_001703475.1. Taxonomy (NCBI): domain Eukaryota; kingdom Metazoa; phylum Annelida; class Polychaeta; order Sabellida; family Serpulidae; genus Hydroides; species Hydroides elegans. The sequence goes on from LQRL01119953.1 coordinate 20,437, forward strand.
TGAACAGGTGTTTTAGCAGGTCTCTCCTGTGACTTGTCCCTTTGCGTTTGAACTGGTGTCTTGGCAGGTCTTTCTTGTGATTTTTCTCTCGGAGGTGGAACTGGAGTTTTAGCAGTAGGACGTTCAACTGACTTGTCACGGCCAGCGGTTGGTACAGGTTTTGCTGGAGAACGCTCAACTGATTTATCACGTTGTGTTTGCGGTTTTTCTGGTGTTTTAGGAGCAGGCGTTTTAGGAGCAGGCTTAGTTTCTTTTGGCTGTTCTTTCTTTGCCACCGGTGCCTCTTGCTTCTTGACATCTGTTTTCTCCTTTTCAACCTTCTTAGGAGGTTCCTTTGGCGTTTTGGGTTCCTGTTTTGGTGGTTCAGGTTTCTTGACTTGTGTCTTCTCCTTTTCAGGTGGAGCCGGTTTCTTAACATCGGTCTTTTGTTTCTCCACTTTGGCAGGTACAATCTTGGGCTCTGTCTTCTCTTTTGTAACCTGTGGCTGCTGTTTTTGTACAGGTTTCTCCTGAACTGGCTTTGCTTGCGGTTCGGGCTTCTTCTTTTCTTCTTTTGGAGGCACAGTCTTTTCTTTTTGGGGAGGTGCAGGTTTCTTTACATCAGTCTTTTCTTTTTGAGGAGGCGCCGGTTTCTTTACATCAGTCTTTTCCTTTTGAGGCGGGGGAGGTACTGGCTTTTTAGCGACGTCTGTCTTTTCTTTCTTAGGCGGTTCAGGCTTCTTTGTTACATTGGTTTTCTCTTTTTGAGGAGCTGGTTCCTGTTTCTTTGATACATCCGTTTTCTCTTTCTGTGGCTGAGCGGGAACCGGTTTCTTAACCTCTGTCTTTTCTTTTTCCACTTTCGGCGGTGCACCCTTCTTCACTTCAACCGTCTTTTCCCGCTCAACTTTCGGCGCTGCTTTCTCTTTCGGCTGGGACTTTTCCCGCTCTATTTTTGGCGCTGCTTTCTCCTTTGGCTGAGACTTTTCCCGCTCTATTTTCGGCGGCGGTGGCGCCCCCTTTTTGCTGACATCCGTTTTCTCCTTGACTGGTTTTGAAGGAGACTGGGATTTTGGCGCGGTTTTCTTTTTTGGCGCGGATTTCGGGGGAGGTGATTCATCTTCTTCGCTACTCGTGTCTTGGCCTCGCGGGGGAGGGCGCTTCAGTTGTTTGGGCGGAGTCTATAACATAATGTAAATGGTTTTTACGCATGCAATATATAGGTAGGATAAGGTAAATAATACAGGATAAGCAGTATGCAGGATTAGTTGAAAAACCAAAGGAAAGAAAAGTAACAATAACAAAGTTTAAATATGAAGATAAATCGGCCGAATATAATATTAACTTATACAAGAAATCCCATGCTTAAAATAATACTATATTTGTCTTTTATATACAGCAATAATGTATAATAATTTATTTAGGAAAAAAAATGTATAAAAGTAACACGGCTTATATGTTCCGAAAAGCTACTTGAAAACAAAATCATGCAAAATAAATATATCTTATAAACTTAAAATAAATACCGAGGTCGATTATTCATTAAGAGATGGATGTATAGGTTAGATGAGAACTTGTGACCTAGCAATAGACCCTTTGGTCAGGGTCAATATGACCGGATGTTGTTTTTTCAAACATTTACCTCCTCAGCCTTCTTCTTCTCTTCATCCTTTAAGAAACAAACAATTGATATGTCGATAGAGAAACTCCAACATAAAAAGAGATGATAATGAGAATGAGAACTATAGCAGAATATCACAACATACCTAGATATTAAAATCACTTCAATCTTAATCAACATGACAGCAACGCAGAATCAAGAATTTAAGCTAGAAACATGGAATTTTTTATCGAAAATTTAACTGAGCAATCGTTTTTTTCCCAGAGAAAAAAAAAATAATGAATCCACTTGCAAATTCAATATAAAATCCAAAAAAAAAAGAGAAAAACAATGAATAACTTACAAATTTGTCTCGTCGCGACCTCGCGGGAGCCTCGTCTTCGTCATCTGCATCAGCACCTGTTGTAACCATGGAAACACGTGTAAACAAACAATGGTTGCTATGGCAATTCATTAAGAAAACAAATAGACTGATAAAATAGACAAAATTGATTGCTACTTCTTAAAGATATTTAACAACATTTACATAAAATCTAACAGGTAAAGCAAATTTTAGCCGAATTCATTATTTTTTAATGCAAGCATAAAAGTAATAATAATCAATGATTTTTTTATTTACAAAATTATTTCTTTAATGATTCTTATATTTTAAAAAAATCCTTTAAATTTAATTTCTAAATTATAGTTAAAAAGTATAATCTAAAAGCAAATTATGATCAGACTAAAAACAACAACACGTTATAACATTGATCTTGATGGATTGATTGATTGTAGCAAAAAATAATTTATTTTCTATCGATTAATCTGGAGCGTACAATCAGACATAAACATTAAATAACACAAAGCAATTTGTATTCAAGCTTTTCTTTTTAACCCACAAATAAGCCGATTGTTAGAACACATTTTCAAATAAAGCGCAAACAATTCATAACGTCAAAAACGCAAGATTTCCTCGTGTTTCTCTGTTTTTCATATAAATCGTCACCAAAAATGAGCTTGCTTTTATTAATCCTATCATAATCTAGTTTACTTTTACAATTTGAGTAGATTTTAGACAATAAAGATAAGTGTTAAGCTATATTTCATTAAAATGGATTTCGGTTTAAACAGCTATCGTTATGTTTCGTAATACGAACTTGTAAAGTCTTCTGCAAAGATTTTTAATAAGTCGTCAAAACCGGGCAAATAATTTTTGGAAATCTTGCGATCACACTCAAAAGCGACAATATCAAACAAAGAAATCACTTGGCAAATCAATGCATCCGTGCATGGTATTTCAATTTCGAACTGTGCAATTTATATATCTTTTCATTGAAAACTTTTTTTTTCAATTTTTACACGATGCTCAAAAAGAAACTTTCGAAGTAAACAGCTTCCTTTATAACATAAGTACATCTTATAAATTTGATAAAAATAGTTTGAATATAAGCTTACCCTATTTCGTGATAATAACAATATTCATACTTTTAATCACAAACACATTATATGAATATTCAAACATTGTGCAAACACCTCAATCTTATTCATGTGCGTTTTAGTATTCGGAAAGTGAGCTTGGGAAAATGTTAAAATGGGCTTGGGGTGGGTAGGGTTTGGGGAGAAATAAGTAAGCTATAGAGGACTGGGAGTAACTGCATTTCACTTAATTTATGATTCAATTGCAAATCAAACTATTCTAAATCACTTCATATCTGTGTGCAAAAATTGCATCTTGACACTTCATTGTTGCAAAATAAAACCACTTCAATTGTGACGTCACACATACGTCATAATTATATACCTCGTGAGCGATCACGTGACTTGCTCTTTCGCTTCTTCTTTTTCTTCTTCTCCTGCTCCACGTAGGGCTCGGTCTGATTCACTTCCGCTATGGCGAGGATGGCCGCCTCGGTCATCAGACTGACCTCGCCCGGTGTCTTTGGCCGAAGGAGGTGGCGAGGAGATATGGCCTCGTCATCGCTACGAGGCGTTTTTGTGGGGGTTTTGGGCGTTTTTGGTGTCTTTGGTGTTTTGGGTGTTTTCGGAGGGTCGTCGGCGGATTCTTTTGATCTGCTTTTTGAGCGCGCTTTTTCTTCTTTCTTTTCCTTTTCTTCTTTCTTCTTTGCCTTTTCTTTTTCTTCTTTTTCTTTCTTCAGCCGTTCTTTCTCCTCTTTTTCTGCGGCACGTTTTTCTTCCGCTTCTTTTTTCAGACGCGCTTTTTCCTTCTCTTCTTGCTCCTTTTGAGCTCGCTCTTTCTCTGCCTTTTCTTTTTCCTCTTTTTCTTTTTTCAGTCGTTCTTTTTCAGCTTTTTCTGCGGCAATCTTTTCTTCTTTTTCTTTCTTTAAACGTTCTTTTTCTTCTTCCTTTTCTTTCTTCAGTCTTTCTTTCTCTGCTTTATCCGCAGCTTGTTTTTCTTCCTTCTCCTTCTTGAGTCGTTCCTTCTCAGCTTTTTCTGCAGCCTGCTTTTCTTCTTTCTCTTTCTTCAATCTCTCCTTTTCCGCCTTTTCTTTTTCTTCTTTTTCCCTTTTCAGTCGCTCTTTTTCCGCTTTCTCAGCTTTTTCCTTTTCTTCTTTTTCCCGTTTCTCTTTTTCTTCTTTCTCTTTTCGTTGCCGTTCTTTTTCGGCGGCTTCTCGTTCTTCTTTCTCCTTTTGCTTTCTCTCCTTCTCCAACCTTTTCTGTTCTTCTTTTTCCTTCTTTTTGTCTGCCTTTGAAGGAGCCTCGTCTTCAGTTTGTTCGGCCTCTGATTCTGGAAGGTGTCAGGAATCGACAGGTTTAAATTAAAATATCATATTTATAGAGAGCATCATTGAATATCAACACTGTATTTATACATCACACATGTATACGCCTTGATTCTAAGCCTATGCTTATCATAGTAAAAATATAATATATACATTGTATAATGATATTGATCCTAGAAATATTGACCAACGTTTTAAACCGATAGAGAACTTAACCAAATGTAAATTATATCAAGATTTGGAAAATATATATATTTACATGTATATATATATTTCTTGAAATTTACAAATTAGCAAAACTTACTTTTTTTTCTTAACAACATCTTCTTTATGTCACATATATCAATAGCTTTTTGCATTTCCATGTTTTTTCCTAACACTAACGGTTAGTCGGTTATTAACAATATCAAACTAAGTTCATCATAAGTTAAACTTAAATTAGTTATAAACAATGCTTATTGTAAGTAACTTAGTTATCTATTATCAAACTAATCTAATCAACATTCTTAATATCATTGCACAATCAAGTCACATTTTTTCTCAATCATCGGTGCTGTTAACATGTTCATTCGATAAGTAAAATGAGTACTTTCTATATTCACATCAAATTAATAAAAATGTCATAATCATATTAAAATCAACAAACACGCATTTGCACTCAATTAAAAATCCTAAAATTGGGGGTGGGGGGAGGGGGCGGGGGTAAGGAGATTTTTTCTTACTT
>LQRL01119953.1:25625-46663 GCA_001703475.1 Hydroides elegans
TATGCACAAATTCCGATATTCAATTCGTCATAGCGAATGAGATAACTTCTCCATGATTGCTAACTGTTTTCTTCTGTTTTTGCGTTAAACTAGTTATAATGTAATGTTATCAAACAACTGCTATATCTTACAGCGACATAATTCTTATAGGGACTAAATACATTATATTCTAATATATGTTTAAGCTTAATGAAGCACTAGATTATAAATGAATACACAGTAATATTACATGGATGTACAGCAGATAATTTATGTGCAATCGAGTATTATCATATCATGCACCAACAATTTCACACTTTCACATATTTCAAACTAAAGCATATTTTTGTTAGATAAAGTCGCTCATCATAAAAAGCAGATCAAACACTCAAGAATGCGGATTTAAACAATCACTTTGGATGCGGGAAAGCTAGGAGCGTCCAAATTCATATACAAACGGGTGCTAATTCATATATAAATCAATTGCATTTGTATCTGAATATTTCATGGACACTCCTTTAATCACGCTTTTCAAATTAAAAGCACTCTATGGTTAGAAATCATTTTAAAAAGCACACCAAACTATTCACATTTGCGCATGCGTATGTGCAGCAGACGAAGCGTTATCCAATCAGAAGTCTTCATTTTAAAAAAGTACACAAAAACAAAGCTTGCGCATGTGCAGAAAAAGCATAATCCAATCCGAAGCCTTCACTCAATGTTTACCTCCTTTTTTGGATTTCTTGGGCGTTTTGGGTGTTTTCGGCGGTTCCGCATCAGACTCCACTTCCTTCTTCTTGCTCTTCTTTTCCGGCGTCTTCGGGGTTTTTGGCGGCGCAGCAGTCTCGGGTTCTTTTGATTTGGATCTCTTCTTCTCCGGAGTTTTTGGAGGTGGTGGTGTCTCGTCCTCTGATTCTTCAGATTCAGAGACAACCTTTTTAGACTTCTTTTTCTTTTCGGGAGTTTTCGGCGGCGGAGGAACTACTTTTTTCTTCGCTGCGGGTTTTTCATCATCCGTTTCCGGTTCGGTTTCAACCGCTTTCTTTGCTTTGTTTTTATCGGGTGTTTTAGGCGGCGCTTTAACAGGTGTTTTTGGCGGACTAGCCGCTTTCTGTTCACTTTCACTTTCTGATGCTTCTTTCTTTTTCTTCTTTGCAATGGGTGTTTTGGGTTTTTCTTCGACTTCCTCCTCCACTTTTTCCTCTTTCTTTTTCTTCGACTTTTGAGGTGTTTTCGGTGGAGCCTCATCTTCAGTTTCCGGTTCGGATTTTTTCCCGCCTTTTTTGACCGGCGTTTTTGGCGGTTTCTGTTCGTCGTCTGTTTCAACCGGTGGAGGTTTCTTTTTGCTGGCGGATGATTTTGGTTTTTCAGGCGTTTTAGGTGGTGGCGATTCATCTTCTGTTTCTACTTCCTTTTTGGATTTCTTTTTCGGCTTTTCTGGAGATTTTGGTGGTTCAACGTCTTCCGCCTTTTCTTTCTTTTTACCCGAGGATTTCGGTTTTTCGGCGGTTTTAGGTGGAGCCTCTTCATCCTCAGAAGTTTCTGCTTCGACTCGCTTCTTTTTGCTTGAAGATCGTGGTTTTTCGGGTGATTTCGGGGGTTCCTTTGTTTCCTCCACTTTTTCCTTCTTTTTCGACGATTTCGGTTTTTCAGGTGGCTGATCATCTTCTAGTTCCACAACCTCTTTCTTCTTTTTACCCGATGATTTCGGTTTTTCCGGCGATTTGGGGGGACTCTCATCCTCAGTTTCAACTACTTCCTTCTTCTTTTTCGACGAAGACTTTGGTTTCTCAGGAGATTTAGGTGGCTGTTCCTCGGGTTCACTCTCTTCAACCACTTTCTGTTTCTTCTTTCCCGATGACTTTGGTTTTTCAGGAGATTTCGGAGGTTCCTCGCTCCCAGTCTCTTCAGCTTTTTCCTTCTTTTTACCCGATGATTTCGGCTTTGGTGGAGGAGATTCATCTTCTGTTTCAGCAGCCGCTTTTTGTGCCGCTTTTTTCGTCGGAGATTTCGGTTTTTGTGCTACGACCTCCTCGTCTTCTGTTTCAACGATTTCTTTCTTCTTTTTCGAAGACGATCTCGGTTTTTGTGGCGGAGATTTCGGTGGCGTTTCATCATCAGTTTCTTCAACAACTTTCGATTTCTTCTTTCCAGATGACTTCGGTTTTTCCACAACAACCACCGGGGGCGTTTCCTCAGCTTCTGATACCTCTTCCACTTTCGGAGCTTTCTTACCACTTTTGGAAGCGGATTTCGATTTTTGCGGCTGAGGCGTCTTTGGAGGTTGTTCATCTTCTGACTCTTCTACAACGGCCTTGGCCTTCTTCTTGGGTGACTTGGGTTTCTTCACTGGTTCCTCCTCAGCCTCGCTTTCAACATCGGTTTTTGCCGCCTTTTTGGAACCTTTCGAAGATTTCGGTTTCTCCTGTTTAACCGGTGGTTCTTCATTCTCGCTCTCTTCTACAATAGGCTTTTTCTGCTTTTTCGACGCGGATTTCACGGGTGATTTCGGTTTTTCTACTTCTTCATCATCAGTTTCTTCTTTTGATTTCTTTTTCGATTTTTTGGCGGATTTTGATTTCGGTCTTTCTTCCTCTTCATCCTCGCTTTCTTCCTTTTCCTTTCTCTTTTTCTTTTTCGCTGAAGATTTCTTTTCCTCAACCGGTTTACTCGAGGACGTTTCCTCTTGTTCAGTTTGAACAATGACATCTTTTGATTTTTCTCCCTTTTTTGATTTGTCCTTTTTCTTACCTGAGCTTTCCGTTTCTTCTTCAGTTTCAGTTTCAGCTTCTCGTTTTTCCTTTTTCTCTGCTTTTTCTTTCTTACTACTCGCTTTTGCTTCTTTCTCTTTGCGTTTTTCTTCTTCTTTTGCGGCTTCTTCCTCTTTGCGTAGCCCTTAAAAATTGGCGGCAAAAATACATGTGATGTATAAATATATGATAACATAAATTATAAAAAATGCTATGTACAATTGAACATCATTAGACTGAACATGGCGATATATAATTGGTATAGCCGAAAACGACATGCAGATATATATTGAAAACATGGCTATATGACAGTTCACAAAAATACGATTAAGAAATTACACAAATCATCAAACGATTATGAACGATAATATTACGAATAACATAGATAAATCAAAAATGAAAATGTAATATAGTATGATTATAAATAAATAGATACAACAAACAATATATTTTATGGAGTATAAAGTTATGTTCAAAATCGCCACATCAACATAATAATGGATCTATGAATGAAAATGAAAATATCATAAGCATTACAATTATTTGGTTGGCATTTGCCGAAAAATAGTTTCTTCTATAAATATTTAAATTTCTAAAACAAGATTGTCTAACGACAATGACCCAGCTATTTCTTTGACTAAAATTCGAATTTTTATTATTTTTTATTAGACCTTACATATCATATTTAGTTCTAGATTTTGATTGTTTAGGGATCAATTTGGTATAGTTTGGTTATAGCCTTATAGCCTTATGTACTTGTATTTCAAAACATGCTGCATCCCGACCACAAAGAAAACAAGGTTCGCATTTAAATTTTCACCATTTTTCGCTTTATCGCAAAATATGCACTTTTTATTGCAGTACCAGTCAATGACCAATACGATGATAAAAAAACTAGTATAAATGAAATCAAAATCATCGGAGGATTTAGGCGAGTCGATTCACCAAAAGAAATAGCGTAGCGCAAATAGCGCGGCGTCTAAGGATTATCTTCGGATGATTTCCACCAAAACGATCAAGATTCCACCTTTTTTTTCAAAAAAAAAAATGTACTTGCGAAAGAAAACAAACGAAATAACGGACGCATTTCAATGACCCAAGAATCCTGCTTTTATTGGCTATAAAGTTAACCCCCCCCCATCCCCACCCTTTAATCATTTATTAACAACGGTCTTTCTATACATACGTTCTTGTTCTTGGCGTTCTTCTTCCTCCTTGTCTTCTTGCTCTTTCTTCACCTTTGCTGCTTCTTGGGCTGCAGCCGCTTTGGCCATTTGTTCTGCGGCCTCCCGTTCTTGCCGCTCCTGTTCTTCTAGTAACCTTTTATAAATGTATAGATTAATTTTTATCAATCGTTTGACATGGTGTATTTTTGAAGAAATATATATATATCATAACTTGAGATTGAAACGTTTATTTCTTCCTACCGCTCCGGCTCCTCTTATAGCAAACCTGCGATCAAATTGAGAAAATGTGGGGGGAGGGGGGGGGTAGGCAATGTTAAGGGTGGGTCATTTTTATCTTTCTGTTCTTTCTTCGCCCTTGCAACCTCTTGTGCGGCTGCCGCTTTGATCATCTGTTCAGCGACCTCCCGTTCTTGCCGCTCCTGCTATTTTAGCAACCTGCAGATTCATAAATTAATTTAATGATATCAATGGATTGATTATTTTTGAAAATATATATATATATTTGTGAGACGAGATTAAACATTTAATTGCTCCTGCATTGTTAACAACCTGTGATGAAATGGGACAAATCATGAAATACGAATATGTTAATTTTTTTGATTGCCCCTGTCCTTTTCATATCAAAAATACAGAAAATTGTTCTTTTTTTTAAAATCCTTCTCAATCTAAAACTTTTCCGATTATCCTCAAAATGCTCCTCCTGATCCGCCGAGGATTGTAAAAACTATTCCAATATATAACTATTGTTAAAGAAATACAAGATTGTCAAGGACAATGACCCAGCTTTAGTTTTATCTTAGCTTTGAGTTTTTTAAGTACTAGCAAACGCGTTATTGTTAATTGTATTAATGTCACTCTACAGGTAAATGTTAATGCAAAAGCCGGTATAAAAGTCATAAGTTATCCATTTGTTTCACCATCTCCATATAAACAACAATTAATAAAATATTTAATTTTATATCATTATACCATTACTATAAGGAATCGGTGGTACAAGCAGGGATTCGAACACACGACCTTATGACTATGAGTTCGATGCTATACCCCTAAGCTACAGGTCCGTATGCGATATGAATGAACATACACATAATATGTATGAGTACATTGTGATGCAACCATTTATATCAAATCAAAGACTTTCAGATAAGATATGGTTGTCTTCTATAGGCACCATACATGGGAATATCATTTTTGGCATTTTCTCAAGGAAAAATATTTTTGAGCTGAATCCAGGATCGAACCCACGACCTTAGGATCATGAAGCCGTTATACACCCGACTGAGCTATTCGGCCAGGTGTGTAACAGCTGTGATCCAAACATTCAATAAGTTCACCAGACATAAAAATCAATAATTTCAAGTCAGAAGTCAATCACCCAAACCAAGAGCCTCCGCATGACCAACCATTGTGCTTGCGGCAGGTTTGGTCGTGTATATATTACACGCCATACGACCTGTCTTACCGATAGCATATGGTATATGGTCATGCGGAATGAGCTAAATAAAATAGACTTTTTAGTATATAAAAGACCACATTGGCGGAGATTGCAAAGTCCACCATGGTGACCACAATGGTTCGATCGTCATCAAAAGCACAATCCATAATGAGGTGACCATATAGAAGCTTGTGTTAAAGCTTGAAATCTGTATGATCAAAACTGTGGGAGAAGATAGCTGTTGAAGCTAAGAGTTTTTTACTATATATAAGACCAAATATGGCGGAAATGGCGAAGTCCACCATAACAACTACAATGGTTCGATCGTCATCAAAAGCACAATCCGTAATGAGGTAACCATATAGAGGCTTGTGTTAAAGTTTGAAAGCTCTATGATCAAAAGTGTGGGAGAAGATAACTGTTAAAGCTAAGAGTTTTTTTACTATACATAAGACCAAATATGGCGGAAATGGCGAAGTCCACCATGGCAACAACAATGGTTCGATCGTCATCAAAAGCACAATCTATAATGAGGTAACCATATAGAGGCTTGTTTCAAAGTTTGAAAGCTCTATAATCAAAACTTTGGGAGAAGATAGCTGTTAAAGCTAAGAGTTTTTTACTATATATAAGACCAAATATGGCGGAAATGGCAAAGTCAACCATGGCGCCCACAATGGTTCGATCATCATCAAAAGCACAATCAATAATGAGGTGACCATATAGTAGCTTGTGTTAAAGTTTGAAAGTTCTATGATTAAAACTGTGGGAGGAGATAGCTGTCGAAGCTAAGAGTTTTTTTTACTATATATAAGACCAAATATGGCGGAAATGGCGAAGTCCACCATAACAACTACAATGGTTCGATCGTCATCAAAAGCACAATCCATAATGAGGTGACCATATAGAGGCTTGTGTTAAAGTTTGAAAGCTCTATGATCAAAAGAATGGGAGAAGATAGCTGTTAAAGCTAAGAGTGTTTTACTATATATAAGACCAAATATGGCGGAAATGGCGAAGTCAACCATGGCGACCCCAAAGCTTCGATCGTCATCAAAAGCACAATCTATAATGAGATGACCATATAGAAGCTAATGTTAAAGTTTAAAAGCTCTACGATCAAAACTGTGGGAGGAGATAGGTTTTTAGGGAAAAGTTTACGGAATAACTAACTAACTAACGAACTAACTAACTAACTAATTAACTAACTAACTAACGGCGGACGGACACCAACCGATTTCACAAACCCAGTTTTCGTTACACGAAAGCTGGGTTAATAATGAAATAACACATATCCATGATCCAAACCTCTTCCTCTTCTCCTCCCTCTGTTCCTCCTCATCCGCCGTCTTCTGTGCACTCCTTCTCAACACCAACTCCTTCAATTCCTCTCTCCTCCTCTCCTCCTCTTTCTCCTTCTGTCGCTCCCTTTCTTCCTCTTCGAGTTCGGCTTCTGTTTTCTCGCCGGCTTCTGAGGCCTCTGAATCTTCTTCTGAGTCCTCGCTGGCCTCGGTGTCGGTCTAGAGGGGGTGGTATCAAAGAGGAGACATTATATAAAAATGATTTATTTATTACTATAAAGAACATTTAGAGAACATTTAATAAGAAAATACAAATAATTGAACTCTTAAGCTGTGTTGGCCTCGTATTCGGTCTAAAAGGGGTTGTATCGGTAGGAGAAATAATAAGTGATCAAATGCATTAAAATATATATATAAATATTTGCTAGCCAGAGGTATAGTGTAAGAAACAGTTATGAGTTTAAATATGCACTATTTTCCATCACTGGAAAAAATGATTTGAGAACGAAGTTAAGCAAGGTTTTCAACTGGATTGAAAAAAATATATTTATTAAATAAAATTTCTAAATATATATAATTTTACAGTAATATGCCAGATTACTTTACGATAGACAATGTCACTGTCATTTTCCTCACCTTTCGTTTCTTCTTTTTCTTTTGTTTGGATTTCCCCTTTTTCTTTAATTGAAATATAAAAGTTAAAAGAATTATTTACAACACCGGTTATATATACAACAAAAGGTGAATTAATCTAAGTTAAGACAGTTTGAAATGTTAACTACCAATAACTTAAATAAGTTAGGTGAAAAAATGTAGAGAATGGTTCGTATGTTATAACTAAATGATAATAAACACAGTTATATCTAATGACAATATATAACATTCACTACTGAATGAAAATATATATGTACATACCTGTTGAAATATCTAATTAATTTCGGATTATAATGGAAATGAAATAAGACGAAATAGACAGAAATACATGTATGTATTTAAAACCATATATTTTACCAAGATTATTCAAATACAATAAACAATATATAATCGATGAAATGAAGTAAATCATTATGACAAGTCTTTGGATTTCCATCACATATATTTCCTGAAAGAGACTTAATCTTTAAAAAATATTAGTGGGAAAGTCAACTCACTGAGTGATCCAAATACAATAATGTTTTATAAAGATAAATTTAAAAGCAACTATTATGATATAAGCATGTTTAAAATCACTATATTCAACCATATCTGAATAAAATAAACGAGTTTATTTCTTGATACAATTTACTAGGACTACACAAGTCTAACTCAAACATTTTAATCTACATTACCTAACAAAACAAGCTTATTTACTATCGCTTTTCACAAACACAGAACATGTTTTTGTGTAAACAATTTATCACGTAAGCATTCATTTTTGCTCACTTTTATCCTATGCATCTTTATTTGTTGTTTCATTTTGGAAGGGGATTGGTATAATAAGCTCATTTTTAAAATACCAACAAATTTCAAGATTATTTATCCATGATCAAAATAAGGGCGAATGAAAACTACTGGCAACCCTTATCATGACCTTCTTAATGTGTACCGTAATTACCGGTGTATAACCCGCGGATTATACATCGATTTTACAAACAAAACAACCGGGTGCGGGTTATACAACGGTGCCGGTAATACATCGATTTTAAAAACATAAAACGCCCGATTTCGGATTTTCATGTAAAATAGGGTTCAATTTTGTAATAATTAATCAAAACAATATCGGTTAAAATCTTTAATTTAGCCTTTAACTATGTCTTTACGGACTTTATCACGGAAGAATTAATAACTATCAGCATATACAAAGCTTTTGCATGGGGTTATGGGGTAAAATTTGCGATTTCCGGAAAATGATAAATTTAGGGTGCGGGTTATACACCGATGCAGGTAATACATTGGATTTCAAAACATAATGCTTGTTTTTCATGTGGTGCGGGTTATATACCGGTGCGGGTTATACACCGGTAATTACGGTAATAAAACATTTGTTAACAGGGGATATGATCTATAACATCGAAAGCACATGGGCATAATTTTATATATAATGGAAACAACTTTGTGATAATATAGAATTATCTCCATCCTATTTTGGCCTTAGAAATGGCGCGTTATACAAATGAACCCTTAATTTATCTAAATAAACGATAAAATGTAATATTAAAGGTGTTCCACATCTTTTCATCACCATTATTCCTGAATGTAACATTTAAATTAACATATGTAATCAATTACACACAATATATACAGCGTTAATCATGGGATGTGTGCTGATTTTAAACTTTTTATTAAGATAACAAGCTGGTGCTTCGATCTTTCGCCAGCATTTTTTATCACTTGCATGTAAGTTCACGGTTCGAGAAACATAAAATAATGCTTTCAACACTTTTTTATTAGCAACAAAGGAACAAATTTAGTACTTTAGTATAGCACATCAGTCTTACGTGTAATTTGACTTAGAATTAAGTTCCAAACGGAGAATGTTATATCGAATTATGTAAAAGAAATCTTACAAAAAAACAAACTATTTTTTTAAGTTGCGTAATAAGGTAGCCCTTGCGCAGTAATCTAGTTTTCAAAAGGTGTTGGTAAGCATTTTCTAAAAATGCATCACATCCCGTAGTTAATGCTGTATTATTGTGTTAGTCTGAAAACAGAAGCGATCTTTCATACCTTGATCCATATTAAACAGGTTTATTTATTTTGATTCCTACTTCATACTTAACTATTTGATAATCTGATATCATTTTGTTTGCTGCATGTTTATAAGTCTATTTTTAAGCACAAGTTCACGAGATCAAAAAGAAATATTGATACCATTGGGATAAAATTTAAGTCAAAATGAGTTGCAATGTTTTTTTTTCTCCATACCAATTAACTATTTGAATGTGTCTCAAATTAATATTATTTTTTAATCTATTTCAAATCTTACGTAAAATATTGCGGGACGTTGATCTAGTAACAAATATGAAAAATAAAAATAAGTATTTTAAGTAACCACAAAATACATCATCCATAACTGAAAGGGTTTTCGAAATCGCTTCTGTTTTCCTTAAATCTTATTGGTTTTCATACATATATACATGATATTAACAATAAATCAAGTGTCTCTCCAGCACTAAATTATATTTCATCTATGCCAACCATACGATCGCTTAAGCTTTTAAGCTTTTTTTCCTTGGGGATTTCTTGGATTTGGACTTTGTCACCAGCCTAACCATTGGTTCATACCAAGGCTGAAACAAATGAATTAAAACGAAGCCGTCATTTATAACTTGAAAACTAGGTTTAACTCGAATCTTTATTAAATATCAAGGACCTGTAATATGTTTTGTAAAATGTATTTCGGCAAGAAAACAAATTGCGTTTCTCTATTCTTAAATACCCAAACAACCCTTCACATGCTAAGGAACTTTATGCAAAACCTCTCGAAATTTTCATTTATTTATGATCCAGTGTTTTCTGGAGCCAATATTTCTATTTTCTGTCCATAACATTTTACAACTTTCAAAAACCCTTTCAAATTAGTGATAAGCTGAATATTTCGCTCTAACTCAGAGTTTTATTTGGGGTTTGAATATGCGTTTTTAACGCGGAGTTATAGCGTCTATAATTGATGCTAAAACGTCTCCATATTTATCCTGAAAAGAACCAAATAATAAAATATTGAGTTCATATTTGTGTAAACGGTGATTTTACTCTTACTTTTGGTTGACATACATGAAAATATGATTTATTTTAAGCATTTTTAATTTGTTTTTGCATTCATTTAATCAGCAAATAAGCGAAAGAAAACACATACGAGAACGTAAGAAATGAGCAAATTTTGAGAATAACAAAAAAACATATGAGAACAATTTTAAACAGCTAGTCATGAAGTCATGTAAAAATATGTGTATGGGATTACACTTATTGCCGAAACCATAAATTACATCGATTTGCTCATTTCTGGGAAGCATAATTTATGCATGCTAATAGATTATTATTCATGCGTTTAAAAAGATAAGTTGAATTTGCACATAGAAATATATAAGCAGATGTATGGCAAATATACGCCTTTCGCTCACTGGATCACCTGCAAGGCAACATATATTTTCTAATATTTTGGTCTAATAAAATATATAAATCCGTTAACAGGGAAATACGAAGCTTGTATAATGGACCAGATGTCAATTTTATTGGGCAAGAGGCCATCTTCTTTCACCAAAGCAGAAAATGTACAAAAGAAAAACCAAACAATTCACATAAAGTTTAGATAAAAGAAAGGACCTATTCTAAGAAAGAAAGTGGCAAACACAAATTAAGAAATAGATAACATAAGTCTTATGTGAAAAAGAAGGTAAAAGCAAAATTGTAAAAGGAAACCGCATCGTGTATAGAGAACCTTCAGAAATATAAAGAGACAGAAATCGAGAAAAAATAATAACTAAAACCCATTTGAAACCCTAATACAGACCAATAATAAAACCCCTAAACACGAACCTTCATTTCCTGTTCCTTCCTCTTCCTCAGTTCATTCTCCACTTCCAGTCTCTTCTGCCTTATGATCTCCTCCTGTCGATCCCTCTCCCTCCTTCGTTCCCATTCCTCGTCGTCTATATCAGACACGGGGTCAGTGACCGGAGCCAGGTATTGCGCGGTGTCGTTGCAACCCTTTAGGATGGCGGCTTCATAAGGTGAGATCTTCTTATCCTAGAAAATGACGTGTTAAATAAAAATCAGTTTTATAAACAAGGTTGTCAAGGATTTGACAATGACCCAGCTTTAGTGGTAAACTTAAGCTTATTATGCACGAGTAAACATATAACCCTTTAATATGGCGGCTCCATAGGGCGAGACCTTTTTATCCTGGTTCGGTGTAGAACATGTATAACATGAGGTAAGACGCTAATATATTTTGGATTTAATTCGAAATCAGAAACGGCGTCGGTGACCGGAGCGAGGTATTGCGCGGTGTCATTGCAACCCTTTAGGATGGCGGCTTCATAAGGTGATATCTTCTTATCCTGAAAGAATGACATTATATCGAATGTAAACTTGGTTTAATGACAATAGAGTTGCAGCCTTTTAATGTGGCGACTGCGCTTGGGGGAAATCTTCTTGTCCTGGTTGGGTAAAGAAATATTAGTAAAATAAGATGTGGATTACCTCAAAGACAATTTTCTTAATCTTTAATACATATATGAAAGCAATGAAATCATTTTAGTGTACTCATTTTTTTACTGATGACACATAAGCTTACAATTGGAGCATTATGTATTGTTCTAGCAAAGTGTTTGTGTTTGAGGTCAATGAGGTGCTTGTTGATCGGATGGAATCCCCGAAAGAGAAGTATTACAGCGTACACTGGTGCCACGACGTATGGAAACATCCTTGTTTTTTGTTTTTTTTTGGCGAGGACAATGTCACAAATGACTTAAAAAGGGTCCCTAACGAATCTTAAGAAATTGCTGAATAATATCATAGGCTGTAATATGGAGAAGATCTCTACAAAATGAATGTACATTTATTTATTTCAAATACAACTTAAAGTTCGACGCTGGTCAACGATGGCCGTAGCAATTTGAAATCAATTATTTTCTGTATTACAACGTAAATATCGATTTTTTATTTAACAAATACAATGTAGTTTGAAAAAAACGAGGTTTGAATTCTCAATATATGTTAGTAACAATCACTCATTAAACACTCATTAAGTTTTATTGTTACTGTGAAAGTGACTGTTTAAACTTTCAGAATGCTCCAGATCTAGAAAGTCGCATAACTTCAGTATATCTTTTAAATATTGTATATGAGCATACATGTATATCTTTCCAGTCACTAAAAATTTGGCTTACCGTTATTGTTTTTTTATTTGAAAGGAATCCGTCGGTTTAAAAGTTAATAGAAATAATGACGAATTTGAGGGGCGATATGAAATGGCATTTTTATAAGATTCTTTGTTTAAATGTGGATAATTCAAGAGAAAAGACACTCATTTAGTTAAGCACACACGCAAACAATGTTTTAACTTATAATCTATACACATAACTCACTTAAAACAAAACTCTTTAGAAATTTCTCTCTAGGAGAAACACACCTTCGATCGTTTTACTAAAATAAAATGAGCGAGAGAGATAGTGCATACATATTTGAATGAAAGTATGTCCATCTTGTAAATTAAATTCTTATATGTAAAAAACCTTGCCATAAAATATTTCCTGATTTTCGCGGTTTCAATTCAATATCTCAAATACAATATCATATACGGTATTTCATAAGTTTGCCCCATGTTTCAATATCATCGAATATATAGAGTTAATTTTTTAACTTGAAATACTCGAAAAATTATCAAATTATGCAATATGATGTCGGACTGCTTAAAATTCAAACAAAACATTAGAACTTCAAACGTTTATGCACAGTTTGCCTTGCGCAAAGCATTATCAATTACCTGGACAAGCTGTTTGATTTGAGTTTTAATAAAATAGGATAAAATGGTCTTTTGCAGCAATTAATACATATATACGACGCAATTTTTCGCATTTTTTATTATTTTACAGCATACAAAATAACATGTGATAAAATAGTATTTTTCAGCAATTTTTACATACATTGTATAAACTACATTTCTCACAATTTTTATGATTTTAAAGCAAACTTAATTTGTCATGATTTCTTTAAAATATAAACACTTCATTGTGTTGGTCATAGAATGTATTATGTGTGTATCTTGATACACCTAGAAATAGAAAAATGATGACAGTGGTCGAAAAACACATCGAGTATCAACAAAATCAAAACATATTTTCATTTACAACGTCAATAGCAACTTTTACTAAAGCTATAGTAAGGGTTTAAGAAAGAAAATATAAAGTAGGTAGCTATTATAAGCATTAATATCAGTATAAGCCTAAATATCAGTATAAACATAAAGATCGGTACAGTAGAAACTCGTTATGAAGAACACTTCGAGACCGGCGAAAATCATTCTGTTTTATCGATTTTCGGTTTATCCGATAAGATTTATAAAGGAAATTTAGGGCCTCGGATCGCAAAATCTGTTCGGTTTGGGCGATAATTCGGTTTATTCGTGTAAGGTTTGACGAGGGCTCACTGTATGAGTAGAAAACATGAATATAACCAATATTCCACATACCTTATGCCTCATCGTATTGTTATTCTTCGCTCCCTTGGCCACCAGGAACTTGCACAGTTTCACGTTGTTAGTGATCGCAGCGATATGCAATGCAGTTCGATTGTCGTTATTCGAAGCGTTGACCATCTTTTTGGCGTCATCGTCTTTGGTTTTGTTGAGAAGCATCATTACCGTTTCTGTGAATAAAGAATTGGTATTTGAAAACCTCGCGCAGGCAGACCCTTTTCATCATTTCAAGTTTTACAGCAAAGTTTGAAACTTGAATTTTAGGATCATGAATAGGAAGATAACATATCGCCTTTCCGTATGTCTTAAAATCAAACCAACGCATTAGGTAACATTACATCATATGAGTGACATTTATTTCTTAAGCTTAAAAAGACTGTTGTTTTATTTACCCGTTTCCCTGTTGATAGCTGCTTCATGAAATGGCCTATCGCCCTTGTGGTGGCTTTACTCTATCAAAACCCATTACTCCCTATCCCCAAGCCTCCCCCCTCCCCTCCCCTCCCCTCTATTCCTTCCTTATATTCTTACAACCTATATGCCGGTACACCATACTTACCCGTCTCCCTGTTAATAGCAGCTTCGTGCACGGGTCTCTCTCCCTTATGGTTGGGCTTCCACAGATCGGCGTTGTTGGTGCGAAGCGCCTCGATGATCTTCGTGTCACCACGTTGGGCGGCGCAATGGGCTGGGCTGTACGGAAAAATGAACACGAATAGTATAACCCTCTGGATAAAACTTCTTCGCTTTTGTATAACTAGACAATTTTAAGAAGCACAGTGCTATATCAAAGAAAAAACGTGATTTCGAATTAAATGACCACGTTAATCATATTACTCAGAAGCTATTATGTGTCTGTTGCATATTAAGAAAACACCAGCGTTTGATATTAACTCCAAATCGATGGTCGCGCTCGCGCGACTAACTCTAAAAAGTTAGTCGCGCGGCGGAAAAGTTAGTCGCGCCATACTATGTAAAGGATAACATTTATTTACAGGTTGCTCTAAATGTATGTTGCAGGGCTGTATATATAAAGTTACAAAACTGAAAAAAGCCCGCACGCTATCCATAAAAGTGTGGGTTATCCCTCACCTAGCCCATGAAAGTGTGGGAGTCAATTTGACTTGAACTAAATAAAACTTATGAACTGAAGATGCGAGCGCCAAAGGCGCGAGCAAAATTTTAGGGCTGTAATTTTTTAATAGTTTACTTTTTACTTTCTCAATTGTTCGTTGTATTCGATTCATTTTTATTATCCGAAAATGTAATCCTTACTTCATCAGCGAACATCTAACATCAAAATTCTATCATTTCAACCCTCAAGACCCTTTACTGAGTCCTTCGTATACCAAGAATTTTGTTATTATGATAAATGTGTGTACGTAATAACAGGATTTTACGAATATATACGTTCGTATATCGAACGTCACTCGAATAAACAGTACCAAATGAGTACATATTAATAAGACTACAACTGTCTATGGACAGAAAAACGGGCGCCGAAGACGCGAGCGAAAAAAATAGAGAAATATTGTCATTAAAATACGATAAATGTTCTACGGCTAGTAAAAAAAGTTAGTCGCGGAGTGCGCGACTAACTCTGAAAAGTTAGTCGCGCGGCCCAAAAGTTAGTCGCATTTGCGACCGTGCGACCGCTAATGTCAAACGCTGAAACACCTCTATTTTTTACCACTTAGCCAGTCAAAGAATAATAAGCCGATAACATAAACAGTGAAAATTGGAATAATCTGAATTGTAAAGCGGATTGAGCATATCCCAAATCTAGCAAATCGCTTCTTTTGCTTCATATGGCCACCAACTCGAGACGAAATTCGCGACAAAATTCCATTCAGTATAACTTTGAATATGGGCAATACTCAAAATTGTCCTTACGTTCTCCCTTTAGCATCCTGATGACTCGGATTCGCCCCGAGTTTCAACAGCTTCTTCGCTGTGCCCGTATGCCCCAATGTGATAGCATAGAACAATGCTGTGCACCCATTCTTATCTTCGTCTTCTATATCTGCCCCGTGCTTGGCGAGCAGCTG
The DNA here is from genome assembly GCA_001703475.1 of Hydroides elegans. Taxonomy (NCBI): domain Eukaryota; kingdom Metazoa; phylum Annelida; class Polychaeta; order Sabellida; family Serpulidae; genus Hydroides; species Hydroides elegans. Next base: position 41,503 of record LQRL01119953.1, read on the forward strand.
CACGCAGTTCTGGTGGCCACGCGAAGCGGCGCAGTGTAGAGCTATAAATATCAAATAATTAAACTAATTTTTAATTATTTTTTATTTTTTGTTTAAATAGGAATCGGTTGATAGGTGACCAAAAGAATGAGCAGACAAGAAAGCAAATTAAGTGTGCACAGGAAGGGGCGCAGCGTCATGGTGAGTAGAGAAACAAAAACCTTTACATACGCACTTTAATTTAGAAGAACCATAAATTTATGACGGCCAGGTATGGCCTGTTCAACGATACCGAACCTCACATTCACTTGGTCATCATATCATTTCATATGACATACCTTAGATTTTCATTTTTTAACCAAGAAGCAATATATCATTTTTTACAGATCTAATATCGTCGTATTTTTCTGTAAGCTATAACTTATAATTCGAGTGCAGTAACTGCATCCAACCAATACCCTAACAAATCGCAAGAGACAAAACGCGAGCATTCAATCCAGAGGAGTACAGATATCCTTATACATGTATCAATATCAATAATATGCAGCAAAACCATTGTATCCAGAGCTCTCTTTGCCAGCGGAAGAGGCAAGCGGATGGGCAAAGATTGACCGACGGGGGTAGAGAACAAACGGTAAAAGAAAATGATATAGCGACCTACATGAAGCTGCAGCCTCCTACCTTTTGTACCCTTTATCAATTATCTGCTTCATTTATGAAATCAATGCATGGACAAATACATAACAACCTATGCATCAATGGTTAAAGGTTCAAAGCGACTTAGTTGCGATATTTGCTGATTTTATTGACATTGACACTTTCATGTTTATGTTAGTTTTTCAGGGCTGCTCTTGGAAACAAGATACATGAGGGGAGAGTCATTGCGCGTCAAATCAAATGTTGTTCCTTGCTTTTAGGTCAATCTTTTTAATGCAGCTGAAGTTATTTCTCATCGGAACCTATATATTATGATCCCAGTCATAGATTCTACTTTTACATTTCAACTTAATTTTTTGAAATTCGCTTTCGATGTTTTTTTTTTCTAAAAATAACAAAAATCTTCAATTCAATATATGGGGAAAGCTCAAACAAGGCCCAGACTTTACCGCCACAATTAGATAATTTACTCGATATATTACGCAACTTTTCAAGATTGAGCGGAATTCAATCGACATACATTTTATCTCATTATTTTATTTTTTTTTATCTCACATATACTACGTAAATCTACTTCGAAGAAACACATTTTATTGCAATACGTAAACAGTATATGTTTTCATGTATTGACCTCGCACGGAATCGGTTCATATATCGATGGATTTTATGTAACCCTGCCTTGTGTAAAAACATAGCCGCGTGTTAAGAAGTCTATACTTTATAGATTATTTCTGTTACATATAGCCAGTAGATCAGGTTCTTATATTGACAATTTACTCAAAGCCTGAGCATCCATATAATAACCCTTCAATGTGTAAGCTTCATAAGCTTTTAACATGATAGCTTGAAGTGGTGATAAACAAATCATTTGAGTATAGACATAAGATTATAGAATTAATCACGAGACAAGACGTGCTCAACGTTTCGCTTTTTTACATGAAAAGATAGCGGGATAACAAGGCTTCTTTTATCGGTCTCAAATTACACATACTGATAGACTTTTACTGAGGTTGAGATCAGTTTTAGAATTCAAAGTAAGTTCGGGTTAAATAAGAAGACACTTATACACTATTTACGTCAAATATTGAACTGTGGCACTACTTTTAGCCGTAAGAATTTTTCATAAACGATTACAAAACATCCATGTCATTAACCGGGCTAAGAGACGGTATAAATGTAATTATCCGTACGCCTAATTAAACATGATAACTATAACAGCTTTAACATATACCTATGAATAGACATATAGATATATGAAAGGCTTAAGTAAACAGTAAGATAAATAACCTTCGATTTATGCATATGTATTAGGAGAATATCAAACGTAATATACTCAGTTATGAAAGAAAGATTGAAAAGGTAGAATTAACATAGATAGGAAGAAAAATCAAGGGATAGACAGAGATATAGAGAGGGTGTGAGAGAGAGAGAGAGAGAGAGAGAGAGAGAGAGAGAGTAGGAAAGAGACATAACACTCGTGGATACGTCCCTTAATTAAAAACCCCTAAAGCCATGAGTTGAATTCGGCTTATAATTGTTCGGCTTACACGTGTATCCTGCATATCTTGATTATATTTCAGCCACAAATCCAATCGATATGTATCAAAGTTGTTTCATACATTACCTGTAAGACCGTCCTTGTCATTCGCGTTGACACTGGCACCCGCATCCAGGAGAGCCTCCATGGCCGGGATGCTTCCTGTAAAAACAAAAAACATTTTTAAAAAATACGAAAACTTTTTTTTTTTTGAAAATAGTATTATATAATATAATATTAAAAGAAGAACCAAAGAAATGATGAGTAAAGGATCTCCTTTCGCACCATCTAAGATAAATCTATGATAAATATAGCCTAATATATTGACTGAGAAACGAAGCACATCGAATTTAAGTGATCAAATTTATTTTTATGGATACTTTGTATTTGGGTAGAGAAATATATATTTTTTAACTTTCGATACCAATATTTAATTGACAAACGACCAAAGATAAACATTAGACTTTGATTCAAATCTTAGAAGGGAAATCGTTTTCGTATATTTTGTATTCATATTTTTCTTAAGAAATTCATTTCAGATCTGTGTGAGACGGATGAACCTGATTCCTGTCTTTTAGTTGACAAGTAATAAATGAGTTAACACACTGGGTTCATATGTACAATATAGGGAAAGTTACCCGATGATATCAGTCTTACCAACATCGCCTTTTAAATCTACATTTCAAATAATTGTAAGAAACACTATATTAATTTTTTTTCGATTATGCTGTTAATAATAAATGCGAGTTCAGAGATGGAGAAAGATGAAGAAAACCGAAACATTTACTAAATTTTCTTTCCATGAGAAGGACAAAATAATTTTCAACTAAATGTTTATTTTAATGTAGAATCTTGTATAACAGGAATAAACGGAACCATGATACAAATACTAGGACCAAGCATTGCAATACCATTTCTCCATCTCTGATATAGAGATTGAACTTGCTTCTACATTATCAGTATGATCTAAATTGAGTAGTTATCTATGTATAAATTCGCGAATGTCTATTGGAAACACATGCTTTCGTTAAGATTAAAACGTCAATCTTGTGTTTATTTTTTAAATTTACATCAAAGCGTCAATAAAGGCGCGTTCACACAAAAAAATATCCTAATGTTTTGCGTGACTAGAGGGGATAAATTGCTCTGTTTTTATACAAATGTGGCTTTCGAAAATATCGGGTTTCGTGCTTTTTTCCGAGCTTTTTCGTTTGTGTGAAACCGGCCTAATACTAAGATCGGTCTTATAATTAATTCAACACGTTTGAATATAAAATTGCGAACGTTTCCAAGCGATTTCTATATCTATCATATCCCCGCGTTTCATGTAGTTGGAATCAAACTAATAAACTGCAAGCAAGAGAAATCCAAAAGAAAATCCTACATCTATTCTTATTGAAATTTCAATAAACTTGTTTTCGTCATTTCCAACGCTTATTTAGTTGTTTGGATATTTGCGCAATATTTTTGTTTACATATGCAACAAATGAAGTATCGATACGTACGGATCTCATTAAAATTCGATTTCGAGCTCTAAAACCTACATAAACCACTCAATCCTGTAACTACAAAACAATATAGACATCACAATAAGAAATGCCAATATCGACATCTATGCGACAATCTCCATATAATCTCACCTGAGCTGGCCGCCCATATAAGCGGCGTCCTCTTATCCTGATCTCTGCAATCAACATCCACATCTTTCGACAGCAGTTTATTCAGCACCTTTTTGCCCACTTTCGGGTCGACGGAATCGCCGTTTTTGGCCCCGGCCATTTGGGCCGCATAATGCAGTGCGAAGGCATTGTGGCTGTCGGGTCTATTAAGACGGGTGCCCTTTGATTGGAGGAAGTCGATGAGGTCCGAATGGCCACAAACTGTGAAACGAGAGAAAATTTGATAAATAAGAAGATGATAGAATTCAGTCGAACCTCGTGAAACAGACCAACTCTGGGCCGTCGAAAACTGTTCGGCTACATCGATTTTCCGTATATTTATAAGAATAACATAGAAAACAATGCGGCTGACACTCCCCATATTGTTTATAATAACAACGTTTGTTTGCATTACCGGTATGTTCGGTTTAACCAGGCTTTACTGTAAATGATGAGATGATGCATATTGGGTTAATCATGAAATTATATAAGCAGTAGTTTAAAATGTTTTTATGTTATTTGTTTACTGTCGTGGTAAATTCTTTATTGACTGATAATAACACATTTACAGCCAATAACAAGATGCCATCCGCGTTGACTGGACCGTGTAAATCTACTTTATTGATTTTTTTTCTGTACTGTGTGAACATATGAACATTTGCTGAACATTTGAACATATCTGAAGCTTTATAAATCTAAAGCATACTGATTGTTTCGAAATTACTTTAAGTCTGTAAATATCACCATTATCCGTATATACATAAACCACATTATCCCGCGTGGAATAGACATTTTCTATCACAGCATTGTCCATACATACCGGTCGCCCAATGTATACAATTATGCCCCTCCTGATCGACCACCGTCGGATCCGCTCCCATATTAAACATGGCTTCCAACAGCGGTTTATTATTGGCGATCACGGCCAAATGCAGAGGCGTATAGCCCTCGTTGTCCTTTTTATTCAAAACGCGCTTTTCTGCGGCGATTATCATTTCACCGATATCCGGAGTTCGGTTTTCGACGCAGTAATGCAGGGCGTTTTTGCCGGAGAAGTCGGTGATACTGGCGGAGGCCTGTGTGGGGGAAATAGAGGAAATATTGTTATAGAGGAATTCGAATAATATACAGGTAGAAGGATTCTATACAATGTTGATGTAGAGACGAGAATAGTTAGAGTGGAATCATGTTACTTGCACGATATTTGTCTGTATAAAGATTACAAAATATTGTTTTAAAATTTCATAGAATATATAAGATTTTTTGGGGATCATAGTTTGAATTGAAAACACCACATTTTCAAAATATGTGTTTTTTTTTTTTTTTTTTT
>LQRL01119957.1:4019-45122 GCA_001703475.1 Hydroides elegans
ATATGCACTTGTACATATAAGATTTACATAACAAGGTCCAAAAAGATACTTTTTCAAACTATGCGCAAAATCAACACTTCTGTATATCAATGTTTTATTCTGCTGGCAAATTTTTCAAAAGTTGCTGGCACGATATTTTATGTGTTCCTTGCTGGCAAATTAAGAATAAAACCATTCGATAAATACAAATAATTTTCAGGATCAAAGTAGTTTAGAATTCATTTCAGGCCAAATGTAGTAAAATGAGACACTATTTCAAAAATGCCCCGTTGGGTACTCCTGTCGTAATTTAGTGAAATAACACTATTATTGTTTCAAATTATGTAAATAAATAAAGTATGAGACACAAGTCTTAAGACGCTGCTTAAAGGCTTATTTCTTTCGACTATACTGGGTATGTTATGTACGAATCCGGCCCAAAAAGTTTCCGCCCAAAAAGTTTCCGACCATAAATTTTCCCAAATTGACAACATAGGACAAAAAGTTTCTAGTCAAAACTATCTTAATAAAGATTATGAAAATAATTGTTTTTTCTTAACGTATTATTAACAGTGTTGTAGGGTCGAAAGCCAATAGGAAATTCACTTGTTTTGCACAAGTTTTATATTTTAGCACCTTTTTGGATGGAAACTTTCTGTACCGTGTTGTCAATTTTGGAAACTATATGGCCGGAAACATTTTGGGCGGAAACTTTTTGGGCGGATACCGTTATGTACATGTACTGATTGCTGCTAAATGACAGTTAATAGCCAATCAGTTGTTATTAAGCTAACACAAGTAAATAACACAATACATCAAATGGGATAAACAATGACCTCGGATGGTTCCACACAATATAAAATTTAGAATGAAATTCTTATCTCTGCTCCAAGTTAGACACCACTTGTTTTTCAAACGCACTTTTATAGTAAATCATTCATTTCAATAATTCCATTCACAAAAATCAAAATGAACCATCGACTGGCCCACTTTTTCCCCTAGACAAAATCGGCCTAACATGACCCTTCCATCTCAAAGGTTCTACCTATCCGGTTTTAAGTACAACTCCAAAATATCCAGCAGCCTACCAACCCACCAAGCGACTTAAAGTGACATGCTTTAGCATTGAAAAGGGACTGAATGAACGACGCAGGGACTAATTACCCATAATAATGGTGATTAGCTGAGTGTAAGCAGCACCCCTTGTAAAGTCCAATCAAGCAGAGGGACAAGGACCTGGCAACACAGAAAGCGTGCCCCACTTTATCCTGTATCAGTCCTTCTGTTGTTGATATCACATACATAAAATAATGGAAATCAGAGTAGTTTAAGCTCATTAAACTTATTAAAAGAAACCATTACAAGATTTAGCCTCCTTTTGTAGTTGAATTTCGATATAAAGGTAGGTTTGTTTTCAATAAACTCCTATTGCGAACTCAAAAACGTCTCAAGCCTTTAAACAAGGCGACGGACGTGTCTGAGTTTCCCAAACGGGATACACTGAGACAGGAGGCTTGTTTGGGGACAACGTTAGACAAAGCTCCCCTTGTTGCCAGGACCTTTGATATGGAGCGACGGGGTTGATCAAGTAATAAGAGGGCATATAATGAGATTGATATGCGATTAATAATGTCAATCGCGAAGGATGCCGGAAGGAGTGTCAAGTTGATTAAGGAGTAGTTTGCATGGAAATGATTATGTGACACATATTCGTCCGTTTTTTTTTATTTCTTACTCTCTAACCATCAGAGTGTACACATTTGATATTTAGAACATTTATATAAAAATGCTTATTCGTCACTTCTCAAAAATTGGACGAATATAGACAGCACTTAATGAAATACTACGTTCGTGGACATGAAAATTAGAGTTGATAAGAAACTTAGATAGCTGCAATTAGCTTATATAATCAACACGAAAATGTGCGACATCATAGTCTTAGAAGTCTACGACATCGATAAGCACTACTTTATAACATATCATGGGTATATTGGATCATGAAACAAACGCACTACATAATTTGGTTTTGAGTAACTTCACATTTTGGCATAACTACAAGAATATTACTACTATTTTTTATGTATCATGTAGTGATTCATAATTATTTCATGCCTGTATATCTTTATTCTCAAGCAATTTAAAAGGTTATGCTCTATCAAGTTTTAAACACTGTTGTAAGCTAGAAAGACGAACTTGAAATGTTAAGGGGACCGAGACAAATTTCCTCGCGAACAAAAGGCTTGCAACATCCGGTGTAGACACCATGATTGAGCATGGTCCAACTTGCGAATAGTCTAATGATTTTCTGCTACATCGATTTCAATAACATTGCTGGAAGTTCAACTATGTAAAGCAAAATTCGAATGTTCAAAATATATAAAAATGAAATATGAATTAATATTAACCTATCCGTAATAAATATGATGTTTGTATCTCTAATAATAATGATGACCTCGCATGATCACATACACTTATATGTGAGAATACTTATGAGTAAGAATTTCTCACGAGGCGCTTAAGTTGTTGTCTCGGAAGATGCGTTCAAGCGTTATAACCATATTTCACATAGCACCAGACATATACCCTTGTCTCGACTTCTCACCAACAATACCAAAATGACATTGGACGTACACAATAACACCCAAGGAGTCTCACTCCATAACTTTCAAAAGCCACACAAATCTTTGTTGTTGCCTCGGGTTTCAAACAAACTGCACATCATCACACGCTCATTCATCTTGGCTTCAGTTGCAAGAGTCATTAGTTGTGCTATACTGGTGGAGGCTCGTGAAGGGCACCCCACGACACATTTTTTCAAAATGGTGTAAAATCACCGTATAATATTAATACAGCAACGAAAAGCTAGAAATTAGTGCTAGTTTTAATAGTGAAATTTGGCAAAAAGGCTTCACTTTCTCCAAGCCAGGTCGGCTGTTTCTTCGTTTCTCTCCAGCTTGGAACAGAAAACCCGTGGCAGAATGGATTAAATAGTTATAATCATTATCTAAGTCAAGTGACTATTCAGAGAAGTTTAAAATCAAACTGTATGTTCCCAGCATTTCAAGTCGAAAACATAATGATTTTACCCATTTTTTATTTTGCGAGGATACCCTATGAGGTGCTCTTCATTGTTGGGGTGCTGCATGGAAGCTGACCAATAACATACGCATGTACATTCTCGGATGGCAATTTCGATATATAAATTGAGATGTCATCTTATACAGTGTCAATGTTATGAATAGAATAGCCAGCATATTATGCCCCATCTTTGTAATGTTATTTAGCTATTACGTTCAACATTGATAGACATTACAATACACGTCAGGTGTTGACGTCAACATTGTGCGTTACCTAAATGGACGTGTCGCGTGCTAAGACTAATTCTTTGCGCACTCGTCCTTAAGTCGCATATTTGTCTCCGTTAATTGTTGCTCACTTCATAGATTTGTCGAGTGGTAAGATGATATTGATGCTCATTCACATATGCATTGGTGTAATAATTTGAGCAGAAAGAGATGGAATGATATGGCTGATAGAGTCCATACTATAGGCTATATTATACTGTCATGTCGATTACTTATTTGATATTTTATATACGTTTAAGGGTTAAATGTGTGTTTAGGTATTGTATGCGGCCTTTGATGAATTCTATGATGAAAATCATGATAAAATTGATTACAGTATTCAATAATATATTGTGTGTTATATAATAAAAGCATGCCTTTTAGTTAGTTAAGAATAACATTACATTTTCATTTTTTTATATACAAAAAATACTATCGAAACAAACTTAGAATAATAAGCTATAACAAATAATTTACACTATCATTTCATGCAAAATCAAATGTCATAGATTCTAATATTGACCTTATCATTTGTGATATACTTTATTCACAATTTATGCAAAACCAAATGCCACAAGTTCATTTTGTTTTCCCTCAACAGCGACATGGGTGGGCGGTGCGTACATCAGCTCAGCAGGTCGTCAATGATCTCAATTAGTTATTATAACGAGCTATATGTTCATTTCTTCTTTTCCTAAAACAGCGACATGGGTAGGCGGTGCATACATCAACGGCACGGCCGAGGTCATCTTCTCCACCGGAATGGTTTGGTGCCAGGCTCCGCTTGGATACGCCCTCAGCCTCGTCTTCGGTAAATATATGGCTATATGTCTATATGAATAGTCTTTGTTTATGTCGTTCGAGAATGAACTGAATAAGGTTGATTGTTCTCAGTCCGTTTTCGGTAAATCTGGCTATAGGTTCAGTTCTATGTTAAGTGTCGACTTTGCATGGTATTCTATCACAAATCGTTCTTGTTCATTGGGTTTATATATCTCCATTTATGGTGATTTTTTACTCATAGCTAGCTTAGGTAGTCGTAACTAGTATTAAATTTATGTTTTAAAGAAAGGAAAACGATTATAGTACCGAGATTTCGTCTAGTCAAAATTTTACATAATTATTATTATAATATTATAAATTTATAATTTCGAAGCAGATAATGCCATTTTAATGCATCACATCTGTGTTGTAAACCATAATGACAACAATTATCATTTATAAGGGCTCTTAGTTCTTCAACAGGGAATGTCTTACTCCATTTTTCCGCCCCCATCCTCAACCTTGCAATAAATAAATCCAATCCACATTTATTTTCTCGTTTATTTCCCTCAGGTCTTCAAAGATGTTTTGCAATTCCTGTTATTATTTTCCAAGGGTTGTTATCAAGTCAATAAATTGATATGAAGCAGACCTTGAGAAAAGCTCTAAGGGCATAGAAGCAAAACTAGATCCTGAATGCTGCTGTTTTTTGTTGTGTTTTCATATAGAGCATGAATGATCATTTTAAAGTATACCTTAAGATAATTCTTTAGGTTAACGCTGACTGAATTATAATTAATTATAATCATCTCAACAAATTCGTTAACTAACAATTTCAATCACAAGATGAAACCCATCCTTGTTCGCCCTCTAAATAATCAAATATGCTTATTCATATTTCAGATTCTTTATAAAAAAGGTTTATATGAAGACATCTAAGGATATCAAACCCCACATAGCACATCAAATTATGCATGATCTTTCATACAAACTCATCATTTTCTGTACATATATTTTTCAATTCAGGCAACGCAAAACGCGAAAAGTGTGCCCCCGCAGGGTAACATCTAATGGTCTTGAGCGAAAGATTAAAATTCACATAGTTTTTGTGACGGTACCTATATCTATTGTGACGGTACCTATATCTATCTAGAATAAACTATTTCTCTGACATATATCTGTTATCCTTTTTTTCATTTCAAACCAAAGCGGCGTATTCTTCGCGAACAAGATGCGTTCGCAGGGCTACATAACATGTCGATACCAACTGAACCGACCATCTGGCTTCTTAATAAAATCATACATTAATTATCATGTTTCGGAATGTTTAGGTGGTATATTCTTTGCGAACAAGATGCGTTCGCAGGGCTACGTGACGATGCTGGACCCCTTTCAACAGAAATACGGAGAGCGCATGGGCGGACTGCTCTATATTCCTGCGCTGCTCGGAGAAGTGTTTTGGTCCGCTGCTATCTTGGCCGCTCTCGGTAAGAGAAACCAAAACAAAACATTGAAATCAATAAGACCGATAAGGAATAATACTAAAAGTCGCGAAATAACTATTTTCAATCTTGTAAATTTTAATTCTTGTTTAAGTTAAATAGAATATATCACACAGGTTAAAATTTTAAAAGGTAACTGATAATCTATTCAAATCCGCAATTCAACCCAACCCATCGCCAACCTTAATTAGTATTTTTTTCTCATCCGTGGTTTTGTGATAATCGAGATCGATCGATACAAATACAGAAAACTATTTTTTTTCTAATTGTTATGCTATTTTAAATCATCATTGATAAATAACATGTATATAGCACATATTATTCCAAATACATGTACCGTTATTGATTCTCTTCATGTTCGACCCAGTCGGTGATCATTGAGATCGACCACATACGCCATCATATAAAGTTTTCAATAAAAAATGGTACGGGACTTTCATTTCATATTTTACTTTCAATATTTATCGCACTTGTTTCACAGGCTCTACTCTTTCGGTGATAATCGAGATCGACAACACGCACGCCATCGTGGCTTCGGCCTGCATCGCCATCGCGTACACGTTGTTCGGAGGACTCTACTCGGTCGCTTATACGGATGTGGTGCAACTGTTCTGCATCCTTGTTGGACTGGTAAGAAGACAACCTAATTCATCCTTTTTCATTCACCCACCTATTTCAAAACTTATCTCAAAACTCGCCCTCATTATCTCTCCCCGTCTCATCTATTCAATGCAACCCATTTGTTCAGAATCCTCGTTTAACTGGTGAGTCAATTCTCATAAACCCCAAATCCATTTAAAGTTTATGTTCATTTGATAAAAAGGACCAGCCAAATACAGCAATCGGTTATTACACCGCTAATCAGTCTCTTATTCACGAAAAATTATGACAAATTCATCTTAAATCTATTATATTTTATAAATTATAAAAATCTATTATATTTTATAAATATTTATATCAATATGTTAGTTTTTTCTATATATGTCTTTCATCATGCTTCTTTGTTTTAAGCCGCCCTTCTACATGCATGAAAAAATGTGGTATTCGAAAAATGTGGTATTCTACACGTTGATAACACAAATTCTTTAGAAAGAGTAACATCACATTGAACAAATTTTAACTCTTTCCCTCCCCAGTGGCTGTGCGTTCCCTTCGCTCTGACCCACCCAGCCGTGGGCAGCCTGACCGAGACGAAAGAAGACTGGTTGGGCAGCGTGGATGCATCGGACACTGGCGTCTTCATTGATTACTATTTGCTGCTGATCTTTGGCGGAATACCGTGGCAGGTACGGTACAGGTATGGGATATGGGGTTCAATGTCCTGTCCGTTGAATACACTATGGACATATTGTAATTATAATCAAACACATACAAGCATTATAATTTGATAACTCATAAGGTTAACGTTGAGGGTCGTTCGTAGGCAGGTTAAAATGCACCACGTGACTTGGCCTTTACTAAAGTGTAAACAAATATAACGCTTTCGCATGTTGTTTTAAATAATTCCGACATGATATTATCTATGTAAATATCTCGTACAAAAATGCGTAAAATTCTGATAAAAATTGAAATAAAACATATATGTCAAAATATTGTCTTTTGATTTCACGTATGAACCATGTTAACAAGCCCAATGAACATATAACAAACTGATGTACATTTGATTTAATTTTTCGTGTATTTCCACAGGTCTACTTCCAGCGCGTGCTCTCCGCTAAATCCGCAGTGCGCGCCCAAATGCTCTCTTACGTCGCGGCCGCTGGTTGCATCATCATGGCGGCCCCTGCAGCTCTTATTGGCATCGTCGCCGCATCCACTGGTATAAACATAATATTTATATATGAGATTAATTGGCAGGTCAAGTGATTTATTCAATTATTGACAAAAAATGAGATAAACAATATGATGTTTTAGATAATGTAAAAATTCAAACCATTAATTTTAGTTATAGACATAGATAAAAACCAATGTTATGTATAAGATTATGTAAAAAGTCGATCCATTACCTAACATATTTGATAGTTATGAAGCGCGGCCGAGGCATCTTTTCAATGTTTCGATGAATGACATGAACGATTTTTAACAGTCTTATTCTGCCCATGGTTATGCAATATCTATGCCCGGTCTGGGTAACTCCCTATACTTATTTAACAAATACATTTTTTTCAGACTGGAACCAAACCGCTTGGGTCGACAACCCCGAGCACGAAGTACCCATCCCAGACAAAGAACACAAACTCATTCTGCCCATGGTTATGCAATACTTATGTCCGGCCTGGGTGACCTTCATCCTCATACAACAAAAACATCCTTTTATAATTATATCATTTCAGATTGGAATCAAACCGCTTGGGTCGACAACCCCGAGCACGAAGTTCCCATCCCAGACAAAGAACACAAACTCATCCTACCAATGGTTATGCAGTACCTTTGTCCGGCCTGGGTGACCCCCTATTCTTATATAATAAATTAATATTCTTCCATTTGTTTCAGACTGGAATCAAATCGCTTGGGTCGACAACCCCGAGCACGAAGTACCCATCCCAGACAAAGAACACAAACTCATTCTTCCAATGGTGATGCAGTACTTATGCCCGGCCTGGGTGACCTCCTATACATTTTTAGCGAAAAAAAACACTTATTTTTCTAATTTCAGACTGGAACCAAACGGCCTGGGTAGACAACCCCGAACACGAAGTACCCATCCCTGACAAAGAACACAAACTCATCCTCCCAATGGTTATGCAGTACCTGTGTCCGGCCTGGGTGACCTTTATTGGCCTCGGGGCCGTTTCGGCCGCAGTTATGTCTTCGGCTGATTCTTCTGTGCTTTCGGCCAGCTCTATGTTCGCGAGGAACATCTATAAGTTGATCTTCAGGCAAAAGGTAAGTTTGTTTTGAATGCGCTGATTGTTTTTTTTCTGTTAAATGCAGATTCTATATGCATGTATGTCGAAACGTGGTATATACCACGAAAACTGGTGCTTAAATAATTTGCAATGATGATTTTTTTTAAAAAAGGTTCACATAAAAAAAGTATAAATTGATATGCTTGTCTTATATTTGCTTTTATGTATTAAGCTTAAGCAACATGCAATTTGAATTAAAGATCAAGCACCAATGGCATGTAATGGCGTTGTCACCGGCGAATAAAATGTTCTGAAATTAGAAATTAGTCTAAAAAGTAGTCCCGGCAAACTCTGATAACCCAGTATCGCTCTTTTACCCATATATCATTCTTCTAATTCACCTCTCCCATTGTCTTTCTTCGCTATAGGCATCCGAGTTGGAGATCATTTGGGTCATGCGCGGCGGTATCCTGGGCGTTGGCATCCTCGCAATGATCATGGGCATCAAGATCGAAACCATCTACGGCCTCTGGTACTTTGATATTTAGTTTCCATGTGTTTATTTCTCAGTGGCTTGTATTGAACTGATTTGGCATCCGGTCACATTACTGATCATGCATACATTACTCATACAACTATAGGTGGTTAGTAATACATAGAATGCCTCATATCTACATGTACTTTTATTCGCTGTTAATAATATGGACTCATTTTATACATATACATTTAGTATCAAAATAATAGATAATAGGGAATATATATATAACTTTAAAACATTACAGGTACCTGTGCGCCGATCTCGTCTACGTCATCCTATTCCCACAACTCACAGCCGTTGTCTACTTAGAGGGCTCTAACACATACGGGTCGTTGACCGCTTATTGCGTTGGGATGTTCATGCGGATCGCGGGTGGTGAACCGCTGATTGGTTTGCCGGCGATGATTCATTATCCCGGATATGACGCGGATGAAGGATACCAGCGGTTTCCGTTCAGGACATTTACCATGCTGCTCGTGTTTGCCACGATTATAGGCACCAGTTATCCGCTGAAGTATATGTTCGAAAGCGGGCGCTGGCCGAAAGAGTGGGATATATTCCAGTGTATTGTGAATATACCCGAGGAGACCGTTACACTGAAGGATCCCTATGACCGACCGCCCACCCCGAGCCCCACGGCGGAAATGGCTATTTTGAAACAGACGCTACAGCCGCCACATAACGGGCAGATTAATCCGGCTCTCAAGTTCTCTAAAGACGATTTGCTTACGGTCAATGGGAATTACTATGTAGGTGGAGCAACGAATGGCGGGTCAGCAGCCAATGGGCAAAACGGAAATAATAAAGGGGCGGCGCCAGTGGCGCCACCGGATGTAGCTCCGAAAGAAACGGATGCGCTGACGAAAAATGAAGATGAGAAGAAGTGAGATAAACTCTAGAAAAATATTTGGAAAAGTATAATTATTAAATGGTAGAAATAACATAAACGAATGTGTTGCTTCGAGTTGCTTCTAGGGTAGGGTAGAGTTGGTAAAATTGTGATCATTTTGCCATACAACCTACGATGAAAAAAGAAAAGCAATCGTTTTACATTTAACCATAATTAAAGAATTGCGTTACCTTTTTTACTACAAAGATAATCAAATTTGTACCTGTTTGAAAGAATACTGTTTTCGGCGAAAAACATCTTTCACGGTAGTGTCTTAACATTCCGGCCGAATAAGGTCTTGATATACATATACCAGCAAAGTATTTCGAAATCCTCAGTAATATCTCGTTAAAATTTTGAAACATTTTCAGACAAATTTAGCTTATTGTGATACGTTTTCCCTACAGTTACTTGTATATTGCTCATACGTCGTAACATGTTACATAATTCTGGTCATGAAATTGTATATACTTGAATTATATATTAGTGCAATAGGGACCATATATGTTTATGATAGCTCAATGTTGTTCTCAATTTGTTATCTCTAGCTAAAGAGAAGTGTTTTAGGTAAATTTAGAATCATATGTAATATATTGTTTTTTGTCTTGATAATATTATCTAAAATTATTTTCCTGCAAATCAATTTTCATAGCTACACTCATGGACATTATATTAATTGTCCTATTAAATCATTTAAGAAAAAATGCAAACATACAATACTATTTATTTTTCGGAACGTTGAGTCGAATGTGATGCCCTCAATATGTTCTTTAGGGTTCGTGAATCCTTTAAGACGCAGTTTTATGTAAGTTAAGTTAAAGTTTTTTGTAACGATAATTATGTTTAAATAATTTGTATTTATGGATATTATTGAAGAATATTTATCTTATTTATTGAATCATTTCAGAAAGTGTGATCTTGTATCCTAATGTGCCAAACCTCCATGTATGTCGTTTTATTGACAATTGAAGGGCTCCGTGCAACATTGTGTTAAGTCGACTTAACATGTTTCGCTAAAATGTTTTGCAAAATGTCACATGATTATAGATCCATGTGATTTACCTGAATAAATCTACGAAATCAATAGGAACATAATTATATTGTCATTTGGCAACTTGCCAATCCTTATATAAATGACTAATGTAAAAACATTCAATGCCCTCTTTCTCAAAACTTCGATTTCACACTTAACACATTGTTGCACGGAGACCTTCAATTGTGAGTTAAGTAAAAACTTAAAGTGTAGTCTATTCATGGCAGTTTAAATAGTTTATTGCATCCATCGGCGCTTCTCATAACAATGGACAATTAATAATAATAAACCGATTGGTATCTTGTTAAATTGGTCTAATTCAGGTATGATTGAAGGCGGGAAGTTGAAATATATTATTTTAATTATCTCATTATATCATTTTCTTATTTCATGTAACGTAAAACAATGAAACAATTCATATTTGGTAAAATACAAAGTCTATATGACTATAATTTAAAGTATGCTAATTCATGCATTTATAATTATGATATGTTCTATTTTGAATTAGCTTCAAATTAATTATTATAATAAGAATCTCATCTGTACTCATAAACAGTATCGATAAGGTTAATTTGTAAGGTATAGAAGCTCGAAGTAATTTGAATAATAACTATGATTAAAATGCCAATTTGTTCTTGGTATTTACTTTGTTTAGTGCGTTATATCAGTGCATGTGTGTCGCTAAATTAATAAACTAGAGAAGAGCAATTTGTTTTTATTTGTCACTTAACATTACATGGTTCCATGTGGGCGAATAACTTCTACAGGACGTCCATATGACGAAGATATACGTCCCGTGACATAACTGCGACTTTATTGCTACGTTAAAATAGTAATAAATTGGCGTCGGTACAGGATCTTAACTCTATATGGTGGTAGACGTCGAGTATATGCGTATATTTGCGTAATGTCAATCAATAAGAATATTAAATGACAAAAATAACCATTTTATGGCAGAACATTTTATTTGTTAAATAAAATATAGATTTATCTGAAAATAGAAAAGTTCCCAGTAAACATAGAATCTCATTTGAGCTTTCCATGAGACTCACGCGAATCTCATTGTGTGTTACTCACGCTGTGAGGCTCACTATGAGGTCACAAAATATCACAATAGCCTCACATGAGCCTGTGTTAGCTAACACAAGGCTCACATGATCTCACAGATCTCACAGGACTCTCAAAAGCTGGGTACGTTTCGACGTCACTGAGATATCACAGACCAGGCTTTCCGTGAAGTCACTGTGTTGACGGGGTTAATGTTTGAAAGCCGAAGAGCGCTATTTATACTACAGAGATAATCTAACAAAGTATTCTCAAAGATAATCGATGTATACATTTGTCGTTTGTGAGTTTGTATCAAAGCGCCTGTCGGAACCTTTTTAAAGGCTGAGAACCTAAACAAACCATTGAGCCCGTTCCATCGTCTCGACAACTACCACAACAGCAATCAGAATCAAGTTCGCAGAGACCCCAATCGGGAACACAGAGAACCAATTGGCCACACAACTGATTTCCAGTAGTTGGCTCCTTCTGACAATTGCCGCCACAGCAATCGGCACCCATATGACATGGCATACCTGAAAGGCATCCAACAACTCATTTGCCAAAACTTGTAGAACAACATTTTTATCGCATTACAACTACGAACGACAACAAAAAATAATAGTTTGAGCAAAAAAGTTGTGCAAAAAGGTGTTCACTTTTTACAAGCCAGCTTAGTGATTTCCCCTTTTCTAGACAACTTCGAACAGGAAAGGAACACCTTTTGAGATTATTGAAATGTTGATAACTCACCTATGACATTTGGTATCATTACAATTTATTAACCAAAAACAGGCAGATTTAATCAATTTCTAATAAATAATTATTATAAATTATTCAAAAAGTTGAGAAAATATAAAAAAATAGTGTTCCTCAAACTGTTCAAATCTCTAATCTAGAAATAATTTTCTCAAAACTCCCAAGCCAGATAGAATTTATTGTGGGAACATCATACCTTGGGAACGACAGGTCTGGCAAGTCCCTGTACGTGTGGTTTCTCCCTCTATATTACAGTGAAGTCCAGGGCAGCATTCAGATTCATACATGCATTCACCATAAGTCCCAGCGCATCTTTCACATGTACTGTAGCTAGTCAATGTGTTTAAAACGCATTTTAAAGATCCGCAGCAATCAGGATCAATTTGGCATGGATCATAGATGTCGTGACAGTCATATAATTTGATATAAGGTTTCTGTGCAGTTCCTAGAAATAAATGCTATCTGGTGTTACATAGATGACATATAAAAGACATGCAATATAAATACATAATAAGAATGTAACACAAGCCATATTTAACTGTTATATTAATCATTATATGTGACACCATTTGAAACAAATTGAATAGTGTTGCCAACTTACCAGATTCACATACTTGTACTAACGAACCGATCACAATGATAACCATAAATGACAACATTTTGTGTAAGGAGTTTCTAGCTGTTGACAAGAAATTACTCAGATAAACATCGTGAGATCTCTTCTTTTATATGAACACAAATCAATATATTTCAATATTTAGCAACAACCTTTTTGAAAACACATTTTGAAGCTCACATTCCTTCAATTGCAGAAAGCTATTTGTTTTGTTGGCGCTTTTATCTTCAGTATTTGCACTTCAAGTAATGTGTTTCAATTATGAAATGTATTTATGATGGTAGAATGTGATCAAATGATTAAAGTTGCATTAATATATGCAAATGATAAATATATTGAAGTATTGTGTTACTAAAAGAATTCATAAAACATGTGTTCATAAATATTTTGCAGTGCTTTACGCTTATCTTTAAGGCATGCATGACATTGATGTTTGATCGATTGTCTTTATTTGTTGCTTATACATATTTTTAAATACCAACTTGATAATTACTTTATAATAAGAAATCAAATAGCAACTTTATAATAAGAAATCAAATCGCAACGTTCTCCCTTTGTTATGCTGTATTTGCAAACTCAAAAGTTTATTATTCTAAATATCATATGAATTGCTTTCATTAAAATGTAAGAAGATTAGATAAAAAAGATATCAGATTATCAAGCAATTAAACGCCACGTTCTCCAATTTAATGCATATTTTCCTTTTTTTTGAATAAACACAAAAGTATATTATTCTATACATCGCATGGCTTTCTTTGCCAATTCAAGGGGAATAGATTATCAAGACAAAGTGCCTGCAATCTAGTTAGAAGTGATTATGCCAAATAACAGTCATAACATAGCCATGTTCGTCATTTTTTGGATAAAAAAAAACAGTTTTGTTATTTTCATTTATGTTTGCGAACATTTTCATCGGTTGATCCATGCTCAGGCAATGGCAAAAGGCGATTTAGTTTCAATGAATTTGTCAATTGCTGTTTTTGGCAATTAAGCATCAGCGTACCACATTAATTGTATGTTTTTTTATGATTGATATGATCTGCATACCATTCAATTTGAAGGGCACCCGCGATACATTTTTCAAAAAGTTGTTAAATCACCTTTTAAACAACTTTACTAAGACTAACAGCAACAAAATACTCCTTTTCGAACATAACAATTTTACAAAAAGGTGTTCATTTTATCCAAGCCATCTGAGCTGCTCCTCCTTTTCTAGCCAGCTTGGAGCAGAAAGAAAACACCTTTTGCAATCACTAAACTGTTGAAAATAACTTAATCTCCTATCATTAATAATAAATATCAGTTTAAAATCCAATTACAAGCAATTACGATCAATTTGCAATTTATCATTCTCATTAATTATCACAAAATGAAGAAATTATCAAAAACAGTGTCCCTCACACTGCTAAAATCTCTAAGCTAGAACGGACATCTTCTAAATCTCCAAGCTAGCTGGGATTTGCTGGGGAACGCGTTTTGTGAGGAATAGTTCGTGAGATACTCTTCACATTTTACCTTGTCACATTTGACTTATTTATTGCGTCATGTCCGTGAGAAGAACAATTAGTTCCCTTTTGTTGTCATATAAAAATGGTCTAACTCAGTCCAACAAGGAAACTTCTGAGCGCATATGATTAGATCACGACGTCCACGACGCAAATAGGACGTAGCACGGTTTTAATTATGTGTTCTTTATGTTTTTGAAATGGCGTCCTAATAAAGATTTTTTTATGGCAAACTCAAGAGACAAGCAATTTAAGTCATGTAACAAGTAACGTTTTAGGAAGTGAATATTTGTTATTTATTGATCATTGTTAGCATGTTACAGAACATGTATTGATTACGAATCAATATCTCATAAAAATGCATTGCTCATTGACTTCATTTTGTTCTTCAAAAAATACAAAATTAAAAAATCTAATATATTTTAACTGTTTTAACATGAGTGCGTTAAAAATATGGGTGCCCTGATTTAATAAACACGGCCCTTTACATAAAATATTTTATTCTGATAAATCTGTATAAATTATTTAAACCGAGTTCAAATGTTAGCAACTTGTCATGTTATGACAATGCCTAATCTCAAAGATTAGGCATTGAATTCAATTTTACCCTTTATTAATTTATTGGATTATATGATCCCTATTTTTATGATAATAAGGTGGGCCACATGTTCATTAAATATCAAATGCATATATGTGACATTGGCTAACATTAGAAGCTTAATGCTTGACATTTATTTAAAAAATAAGGAAAAACGCGAATAATTGGATATTCTCAGTGCTGTTTGATTTACATGCCAAACTATCTGCAAAATAAAGGGCGGGAACGGGGTTATTGCTAAGATAACGATAAGAAACATATCAATATAAATTTGGTAGAATTGATTGAGCTATATCAGAATGTATTGATTAAATTCTCAAGCATAGTTTATTCGTTCGGCCACCAGGTCGGAGCCCATATGCTAGTAAATTACCAATTTACTAACTTGCCTAGTTAAAGATTTACGTTTTGGGCACAATATTTTTACACAGAATCACATACAGGAAATATTATATATATGTATATCTATCCTTTTTACAAAACTTTTCTATACTATTTTCAGGAAATAACGGTAAACAACCATGGTGACAATATTATTTGGAATAATAGAAACATTTTAAATAAAACTATATTTTGGAAAGAATGGTTTAATTGTGGCATATTATATTATTATTCAAGACTCAAAATGATACTTGGATGTCATATGATGATTTTCATAATAACTATGATGTTCAAACTATATACCTAACATATTGTAGCTTATAATAAATACAATAAAAACATTATGATAAACACATTTAAATTACTCAATCATAGCACAATTAGATACCGTAAATGACGAGTTACACCTTGTAAGAATTAGATATGATAAAGCAAAATCAAAATATTTCTACCATGAATTTTAACAATTTGAAAAAGAACCTGCAAAAGCCCTAAATATGTTTTAATGGGAATTTATTTTTTGAAAGTATGGTCATTTCAAGGGAGTGTACAAGTGAACCGTCTTTATTATCAAATCATTTTAAGGTACTTCATAATATAACAAATTGTAGGAAAATATTTTCAAATGGGGCATAGCTACAAATGATATGTGAAATTTGTAATGATACGCTTGAAGATACTTTAGTTCATGCGTTATGTGAATGTAACAACACTAACAGGTTTACTGAGGAATTGTTCCGACGCCTAGATCGGGAGAATATTTATAGAAACACTACTAGTTTCATATTTGGTGTGGATAACTTAGCTCTTAATATGATATTCTTAATTTTCAAAAATATATACTATATGTCAGGACATTTAAGTTAGCATTTTCATCGAATGTTATACATCAAATCTACGACCACATAATTGTAGATAAAATACAAGTTTAGTATAAAATGGGTAAAGTTTGAATACCCTGTTAACGAAGCAATAGCTTATCATGCTGAATGTTGTTAATTATACACTATTGTGTCCCTTGGTTGTACCATGAACTATTGTCTCTGTAAAACTTTGTCTTCAGTAATTGTTAAATGTGTATTTTTATGTTCTGTATTGTTTGATGTTACGTGTATTTGTGTATTTCAATAATCATACACTATGGTGCGTATGTCCATTTTTGCGAAATATAAAATATTAAAAAAAATTAAAAAATAATAATATATCTATTATTTCTAAATCATTCATTTCTAAATCATTATATTTCAGAAACAAATTACCAACTTTGTGCTTATTTATTGGACTATTTATTTATTTGATGAATTGCCAAGCATTAACAATTTTATGGCTTAATGTTGAAGCTTTCATATGAAAACATTTATTCAAAACATGACGCTTTAATGATAAGTTGGCAAGCAGTGTCGACTCAAACCTTTTTTGTCAACCATTAATTCGTTAGCGTGTCAACTCGTAGACAAACCGACTCGGAGACAAAATGACCACCTCGTAGACAGAAAAAAGTCGCGTGTCTATGACATTTTTCTGTCTACGAGTCGGTATGTCATCGAGTCAGTTTGTATAAGAGTAGACTCTAAACCATTTATTCTATCTTGTAAAGTGAAATATAGAAAATGCATTGTTGTATTTTATTCAATAAGCCTTTTAAGCAAACATATTATAACATCCTAACAATAGATGGTTTATTTTTATTCATCAATTAATTCATCTATATATTTCTAGCGTCTTAATTCAAATCACCAATAAAATACTTTATACTTAAAAAAAATTATTATTATGAAAATATAATTATCATGGGTTAAAGCCAAGCATAATTTATTTGTTCGTTTAGTCAATTATTCTTTAAGTCGTAAACTCATTAATAAAGAGTTGCCGAACAAACCAGTGAACCCGTTCCATCGTCTAGACAATTACCACAACAGCAATCATAATCATGTTGACATAGACTCTGATCGGGAACGCAAGTGTGCAATGTGCCGCAATGCTGATCACCATTCCATGAATCTCTTATGCAGTTACCACTGCAGCAATCAGCGGCATTAGTGCATTGTGACCATTCCTCTAAGCACACATTTATGCATGTTGCTGCGGTTCCAATTGGACCATCAACGTAGCAGTGATATCCATCACAGCAATCACTCCAATCCTTGCAAATACCATCTGCTCCAACGCATGGTTCTTCGCATGTACCGTAACCATATTCTATGTCAGAACACACCAAATTTCCACAGCAATCGCCATCAGTTCCACAGCCATAGTCATATTGGTCCAGACATCCGACTCGTTTTATGTCATGTTGTTCCTGTAGTGTTCCTAGAAACAAATCAAGTAAAATGCAAAATAAAATAAAGAATATGTGTGTCACCATCGAATTATTATTTAATATTCTTAGCTGGATGATAAACCGACCTCTGATTTTAAAATTGACATTTTGTCTACGTAAAAGGTTGATGTGAACAAGTAGTTGTGAATGGTGATTAAAAGGGGGTACTAATGAGCTTTTGATATAAGGCACTCAGCAAGTTCCAGACATTTTTGGATCAAAACATAACACAAGTACTGCAAGCCTTTTGTTTAGTGCCTGTTTGTTTTAGGGTTCACACTAGGCACCCCATGACACTTTCTCTTTTTGAATTTGGTAAAATCACATACACAACTTTCAAAATACGGATATTCTACAATAACCATCCATAATTGCAAACATGTTGGTGCCAGATTGTCCAATCTGGCATCAACATGTGATCGAAAACCACACACACTTACTAGATGGGAAATATACCTAGAATGCACTTGTAGCATTTCTATTTCATAAACAATAACACCGTTTCTGTACGTAAATGTTTTTTTCTGCTGACAGTTTTTTGCAAGTTCCTTTCACATACCATAATCAAATTTTCATGTATCATTTGATATAATAAACAATGCATGTATAACCAACTCACCACATTCAGATATTCGCACGACCGAAGCGATAAAGGCTAAAACCATGTAAACCAACATTTTTGTATATGGTACTGATCTAGCTGTCGAAAGAAGATTGCTAAGTCAAGTGAGTTTGTGCTTGCTTTTTAAACTGAACGAAAATCAATACATTTCAATAAACAAAGAATGTGTAGTTCATTATAAATATTTGGTCAATCACATGAACACCTATTGAAATTTGAAAATATCAGACAAAACATTGATAACTGCATGGATTGGCTTCTATTTCTTGAATAATGTATATCACTTGCCATGCTGAGTTGCCACAATTGTGAAAACTTCGATATGTTTCTGATCAACTCAAATTATATTTCCGCAAAAAAAAAATAAATTTTCTTCTAAATTCATAATCTAGTGCTTGTGTCCTTATTTGAAATCATATAAATATGTAAATAAGAGACATTTATATGAATATTTGTGATGATTATATTGCGTGAATATTCGTTATTTCATCAGTGCAAAGCATGTATTAATATAGAATTTGAATCCAATATAGATAACCAATCAACTACGTTAATTTCTTTAATAATTTTATAATTATGTTATCTATGAATTTTTAACATGCGTGCGTAACAAATATGGATGCTCCTTTTTATCAGAAAAGATCTTTAGGGTGCTTTGCTTTGGTACATCTGTGTATATTGAATATAAGTGTTTTGTATTGCTTTTTATGTTTTGCTTTTTATGGTATGAATAGAATTGAAGCTTGATCAATTGGTTAAAAATACCGTCCATTGATATGCGTCGATACCAAACAATAAACTGAGTGTTATATTAGTAAAAGATCATGTAGTTTGGACGAATATATTTACCATAAATATCCTTTTTGTGCCTTTGTAATTTATCATTAAATGTTCGAATAGGAAAACAAAGATTATTTATTGCTTTAATGATATGTTCAAACAACATTAAATATATGTGAGTAGTATTTCTCTATAAAGTAACAAAAACATCTCTCTCTTTTTGTGTTGTGATTAATGAACGAAATCACAGCTGGCACCTTGGTTTCATTCTATTTAGAAAATACATTTTTATAAGAAATGATGCAGCTGAAATCAGCGATCAACGCTGCTAAAATATACGTCAGTGACCACATAAGATAGCAAGAATCAAGAACTACAAATTTTGATTTAATAAAATATTTTGATTTAAAATACAGGGTTTTATTAGTTTAACCATGATAACCAAATAACAAGTAAATAGCTATGATTCCGTACCCTTCCAAGCTTCTGATGTTTCATGAAATAATAAAGCATTAAACAAATAGCAATGAAATTTAAAATCGCAGAAGTTCCGTCAAAACCAGTATAGGTTTAGCTATATAATTCAATGGGTCGTAAGATGGTTAGTAGATATGAATGATTTTAAAACTTGATTTACAATGCTTAAACTAGCTTTCTAGATATATACACAATGCTTGCCTGGAATTTTCATTTAACCTGTACATGTTTTTGTTTACATATGCATAAATATCATAAATAATTATGGTCTAATGTACATACTAAAGAATTTGAATTGAAACCAGTTACTAGTTTATTAACTTAACCATTTTAAGATCATTTGAGCAAAATGTTTTTGAATAAAATACAATAATTACAAAATTAAAGATTGATATACAGAAATAATGTTAGAATAGCAGTTTATGGATCTTCTTACCAAGCACAAGTTTGTTTATCCGATTTGTACGCCCAAACCTGAATGGCCAACAACGGATCTTAGATTGACGCTTACATTCACCTCTCAGATCAAATATTGTCACTTTTTTTGCTCTACTTTGTCAGATTCTATATTCAAAACTAGTGCTGGAAAGCGGTGTCATGATAAGTGAGAGTTTGAAAGTAAACAAAAACGTTTGCTTACTTATGTTAGGGAAATGGTACATTAGAGAACATAAGAAATCACCCTTTATACAATGTTTGTTTAGTAAATGGTCAAGATAAGAAAACTGTAAACATGATTGGACATACGTGATAATAGTATAAATCAAACGTTTAAGCCTTTAACTGATCGCATAGTTTATAAAAACAAACGAATGTTTTTTTATATATAACATAACATATATACATTTAAGATATTAGGTAATTATCATGTATGTTTTCTGCTGGTATGTTAGGAAAATTAATAATTTAGATTGAGGAATGTTTAATGAATATCAATAACGTCAATTTGCATTGGCTGTTCATGATTGTAGATTAAGGTCAGAGAATATGTTACTAAAACCTTGTCGGTGATAACGTTGTGAACAAGAGAGAGTATATACTGTAGTGTAGCTGTTAATATTCCGGATATGAAAGTATAATTCATTTATGCAAGTGATTCTTAGCAATATGCCAGATTTGTCGGGTCTCGATGTATCTTCAAAAAAAATAGAAGAGAATTAAAATCGGGAAAAGGGCAATGAATTTACTTGAATTTATGTCTACAAAAATGTAAAAGGGTTATTTTGTATTACATATTTCGTTTTAAGACAACAATAAAGTACATGTTAAATATATTTTCATTTGCTGATGTTTAGAGGAGATAGGGTGACTAACCCATTGGATGATAAAGACATGTAGAAAAGGGCAAATATTTAAGATTTGAACATATTAACACCCTTGTTAAGTAACAATGCATAAAACCAATCGCTGAAAAATATATATTCTTATTGAAACCTTCGATTATCTTACAAGACACAATGGACAATAAACATCATAGCTATTACACTAGTGAATGAAATGATTGACCGTTAGGCTTAAAAATATTCTTTGACACTAAGTGGTTTCTGATGTCACGTCAAACTTTTACCAACATGATGTAATACTTGTCGAGACTAAATCTGCGCAGCGCTACACTAGATGTCTGCCATTGCAAAGGCGACGATTTATTCAATAATCGAATCGTCGTCGCGGCGTTTTGATATTCGAACGTACATTCGTTGAAAACGCAATCTGTAGCCCCAAAAACGTCTCATAATCGTATTTGGATTTTGAATTTAATTATTTAAAATTAAACTTAAATGCACTTTTATATGCGATTTGTATTTATTTATCAATTGAAGTTGTAACGTTCACATGAACTTTATTTTACCAATTAATGATTTCTGAAACAAACGGTAAATAGACAACAGTTTTTGAAAACAGTCCAATGTATGTTTTTTTTTTTTAACCAAATGACACTGTATTTATTTTCATTATTGTCAAAAAAGATTTCCAACATTGAAAAAATATGATGACTATATCTTTGAATTCATGTAATCAACTGGTTGGCTTATTCATATAATACTTAAGGAAAAAATGGATCACTGCTTGAACAAGCCATTAAGCCCCTTTCGTTTTCACATGTGCCGCAACAACAATCTTCATCGGCATCGCAACGGGCCCCTTCGGGAACGCATGTAATCAATATATCGCAATACCCATTTCCAGTATTTGTGACCTCCTGGCAATTATCACTGCAACATCCATCGTTAGAACTGCAGCGTTCGCCTGGTAAACCGCATTCCTGACAAAAGCCCGGGGGTCCCTGCGCACCATCTATGTCACAGTACAGATTACTGCAGCACTGTACAGATTCAGAGATGCAATCACCTTCAAGACCAACGCATTGTCTCGTTTCATTGTGCCCCGGCGCTACTCCTAAAATATATAATGAGATTTTTTAAAATAACAATTTATATAAACATTATCGATTTATTCTTAGTTTTGAATATTGTGTGAAATATTTGGCATTATTGTTACTTTTTTACCGAAAATATTACCAAAAGTTTATTTCATATATTCTAAATTCCTGATGTTGACTTTGCAATTGATTTATTACAAACAAGTAGTTTGGAAAAATAAACAATATATCATTTTATTGGCATTAAAAATATTTGATAGAGAAAAAATAACATAACATAACTTGAACACATGACAATTGGCGCTTTGTAACCTTGAATAATATGTTATGTGCTTTATATAGTGTTTATATGCAGGGAGACATAAATCTAGATTTCATAAAACACAATATTCCAAACCATTGAATTAGACTAGCTCCAATATCATAAGTTTAATAATTTAATCGTACATCACGCTTTAACTCACCCAAGACTTGAGTGAGTAATCCAAGTAAAACAATCACAATGCAGAACACCATTTTATGAAGTCTGTCTGTTGATAGTAAAAAGTAAAATTAGTTATGTGGCGATCAAACATTTATATGAACTAAACTAAATACCTTTTGAAATAAACAAAGGTAGTTGCTCAAAATATAATCACGCATTCATATATGTGATCACACGTTTATTTATATAAAATATCGTTTGATCAATTTACGAATTCTTAGATGTATTATTGGCTACAAACAGCACAATTTTGCAGATATTATATTGTCAATAGGCAAGGTGTTTTTCATTCAAAAACATCAGTTTGTATTGATGAAAAAACATTTTCAGTGCTTTTACTTTTGAATGATAGTGATGTTTTATCATGTTTTAAAATCTGAATCGCTCAATTACCATAAAGATTAAAAAGCCACAGGTTTCCCCGAGGTGTATTGTTTTCATTTTCACAAAAAAGCTACGTATTCTATAATCTAAAGTTCATTTAAAGAGTCACAATGGAGTTTAGATCAAGGAGGCAGGTTTGCAAAAAGATGTAAATGACTTTATAGCATCACTAAATCAAAAACTAAGTACTAAAATTAATAAAATAAGTAATACACTAAAAACAGTACTGTCGTGTCCATCGAATAATACACAACTACTTCATTTTAGCAACCAACTGATTTTTTGTCTCGTTTGTTTTAATATGATCAACTTACAATACGATTGATACAAAAACTTAACTTATATACCATCCAAATGAAATAGATTTTATATTTATAAAAATAAATATAAGATGTATATATCGTCACTGTTTGACTGGTTCAAAAGTAAGTCATCTTCATTAAATAGTCTAAATCATTTATCTTGCTTAAATCACACAAGAAAGAATTGGTATAAAATTAAATGAGTGACACAGGTTTATGGACAGAAACAATGTAGCTCTACTTGAAATTTTGATAATTACTTTATTTAGATGTTAAGTTCTGTCTTGATGCAAAGACGGTGTAGAAAGGATGCATTGGATGTTCATTTTCAGATATTACATGCAAGCCTACATTGAATGAACAATATTGATAATAAACACTAACTCGCAAAGTTAAGATACTGAAACAGACTAATATAAATTTACAATATATTCGATTTTTATGTTATCGCTGTCCGGTGGTTTATATTTCCGATTGCAAAAAGGTATTTTCAGCAAAAGTCATAAATATTATTATTCCCATGGTCATGCGTATACTCATATATATGTTGATGGACAAACGTTCGGTCATCATACTATCTTCTCAAGAAAAGTAATATGTTTTAGACATGTGAGGGAGATATTGTCATCCGAGGGACTTGATTCGTTGCACAGTGTTGATTATTATGAACAGATATATATGGTGTTAATTAAGATTGGATGTGTATGTCGTTTCAAATCTTGATTACCACAACAATCAAATGCGTTGGAATTGCTACATAACTGGGTTTTATTGCATAAGTTTCCAAAAGACATTATAATATGACATTATCTATATAAGAGACCATGAAACTATCTCACAGGTTGCTTTGCGAATTCACAACTGTTCCTTGAATGTGATTACATTTTTAATATACATGCGCTGTTTTATTTGACTCAGCGTTTGTGTTTCTCAGCTGTATAATTAAAGTTTTAAATAATTGTTTTTAAATATTCGTTTTCAATTAAATGGTGTAAACCTTCTATCAAGCTCAATATAAATATAGTAAACTATATTTTAGCTTAGATATAAAAATATCAAAACGAAACATATATGTTTAAGATTTATTTCAGCATGAATCAAGTTCACCATAAACCAATTTACATATTATGCATATTAAACCACCAGAAACCTTGATTTATATGAATGTTACCCGCGTTTGAAGCAATAAAGCCATCAAACATTTAAGAAAATAGTATCTATAGTCATATAATTATGCACAAAATGTGTTTTTGTGCGTTAAATGTTTAACCATAATCCATGCTTATTTGTAGTTTCCTCAACAAGTTATCAACCTTATTGGTTGCTTATACAGCGCATGAGATCATCGATACCATCCATTTTACAATCACCGCAACAACATTCCTCATTGCTATCGCATAACCCCCCTTGTGCAATACACGTCACAACCTTATTGCATCGCCCAAGTCCGCCGTCGGCTGCGAACTGGCAGGCCAGATCACCACAACATACTTCATCAATGTGACACATATCCCCTTCCTTAAAGCATTGTTGGCATGTCATTGGTTGCCCAAAAATACCTTCTGTATCACAACCAAGTCCAATGCAACATTGCGCATCATTTGTGCAACGACCATCAAACGAAATGCAAGGGGTGCATACGCCATACTCAAACAGTGGGTGTGGCCTACACTCTAAATTGTTTTGACTACAGCATTGTTCGTCAACTAGGCATCTACCATCTTGTTCGGTGCATGGCACTTGTCTGATTTCCTTATGATCATTAAGTGTCTCTAGAATAAAAGAATAAAATGAAATATATATTAAAAATAAAATGAAATGTAGAAAATAAATACCCTACTGCTTATGCAAATAATGTACTAAAATGTGGCTAAGCATATGCGTCAAGTAAAAGGAACGCCGATATTAAGCAGGTACACACAAAAGAAACGAATGATATGGTCTGCATATTTTGTCTGAAGAAGACAATCGAGAACGTGTAAAACCAACATAACGTGTAACGCCAACGTGTTTAAATCCAAGTTTTCACTAATACGGTCTTCATATTTTGCATGAATATTATATTGAAATGCATTTTATTAACGTATTTATTGTATATGATGCAAATTTGTTGAATATATAAAATTACCGTATAATGAAGATCATCTGGCCGCATCTTACTTACCTATTTGAGCTGACAAGAAAACAGTCATAGAAACAACGTAAATCAACATTTTTTTTAGTTTAATGGCTTTAATATCTATCTCCTTTGATTGTAAAATGCATATATATTCCGCGTTTGTTGACTTATTTATTCAAAAATGAATGAATATTCAGGACAATAAACTAGGTTTGCATTTTTTATCATGTTATTTACTGATATCTTTGTGAATTCATAGATGAATAGAACATACTTTATTAGAAATATTGTTATAAGAAAAATATAAATGAGAGCTCAATCATGCGTGTGATCTATTGTTATGATCTTTCATTGTTTGTTTTTGTTTAATTATATAGTAAAGGTTTTTTGTATGTAGTTTCAGCGAAAGCCTGGCAACACATTGCATCAAATCCCAATAATCAGTATATTATAATGCATTTTTTTTTACTCTATGTATCGCATAAAATATACATTTGTTTAATAGCAGTTACAGTGTAATGAATATCATCTAACTGCATTTTACTAACCTATTTGAGCTGAAAAGAAAACAATCAGAAAAACCACGTATATCAACATTTTATTGCTTTAATGATGTTATATTTCTTTTATATTTGACTGTAAAATGCATATATATTCAGCGTGTGTTGACTTATGTATTCCAAAATGATGCATATTCAGGACAATAAACACGTTTTTCATAATTATTAGATCATCTACTGATGTCTTTGTGAATGCATAGGTGAAAAGATCATAATTTCATTTATATATATTGATATAACATAGTATAAATGAGAGTTCAATCATACGTTTGAACAATTGTCACCCTTTTTGATAGTTTAAATAGAGTTCAATAAGTTTTTGGGATTACATTCATATATGTGCATAAACAACCAATCAATGCATCAAAAGCTTCTTTTAAAAGATATCAAACATAATTATATTTAACTTGTGTCTTTCATTTAGCTTTTGATTATATTAGTAAAACAATTTTCTTCAAATAATTGATATGTATATGTCTTTCATTAATCACGTTTTAAGGAACCTGACATCAACTAAGTGTGATAACATAGTGTTTTTCATCTTTTTCTGTATTAGAGGTTGTGCTTTCTTAATTGTATAAACCATTGTAATCAAAGAGCTCAATTGAAATTTTATATATTTGTCAACAAAATTCAGCATTCAGGTTTTCACGACTTAACGGTCTACGATTGCATTTTTACCATACGTAATTAATTAATGATAAGTATTAATATTATTCTTTAAAGAAAGTAATATTAGACTTTATCGATGATAAGCGTCGCTTAATTGCGTCCGTATTAAAGCGCTGTAAATGTTGCAAACATGTGTATAAAAAAATCGTTTCCTATTTATCTGAACACATAGGTCTATCATAGGTCAATCACCCTGATAAAATGGCTGACTTACTCTTGATAGAAATCAAATGCGTGATCTAAACTGTCTTCCATGTTCGTATTGTATTACAATGTATTTTAGATGATTATGGAATGTGCCGTTCTTACGTCTGTGTATGATAACTGCAATGTTGTTTGATTCGATCGAAACCCGGAAACCAATGTATTCTCTTTTTGTAAACACACACATCTTCAATTCTCTATGAAACTTAACGGGTCAACTTAAATAAACCGGTCATTTTGTAACACATTGTATGGGCTTTGCGGCGAAATACTTTGTCTAAGTACGAAATTTATTATTTTACACATCATTGTTGATATTATTATAATCAGTTATTGAAGAAACTCATCTTTTTCGCGCCCTTTTGTACAGTAAACGCCAATTTTGACTTCTTGAAAAATATGTGATTCTTCATAGGAGTTTGTTAACGAAGAATATGATAAAATACATTATTACGTCATTATATTTATGTTTTATATGCATTAAAATGCTTACAGGCACCAGTAGATCATGTAGCATGCTTATTCAATATTTACTTCTGCTTCTACATTTTACTTCTCCTTTTTGCATAAGCCTTATTATCGGTTATTCAAATGTTGATAACTTAGTCGCATTTAAAACTCATACATCTATCATCTATCATCAATTAGACAAAAATCAAATGCTTCTTTTATAAAAAAATGTGATGGCTAATATAAAAATTGATATGCGTTCCCACATTCCGTCAAATAACTGAACTTGCTGGGTATTACACAAAGTAACAAAATATAAATGATTTTAAAGTAAGGAAACGTGAAATTAATTAATTGAAGTTTTTATTGGTTTGAATTTTTCAAATTTAGATGTTTGGTGTTTGAATGAACAGAGTCTGTTCTAAATAATTTGCAAAACAATAGACAATAAGATTAAATGAAAATATACTTTGATTTCGAAATATTCATGTTCAACCTTTTATTTTTCTTTGAAGAAGCCAAATTGAAAAGTCCTCCAAAAATATAGGTTGACATTATGTAGCTAGTTATTTAAATATGTATGATCACATTTTAAGTGCTTGAACAGGTCCGGTGTTGCATTCCATTGATATCACATGTACCGCAACAACAATCTCCGTCATTATAACAAAAACCGCCATCGGGTACGCATGTTATCATTGTGTTACAAACCCCGTCAAAGGCATATTCTTCCTTAAAGCAATGACCACTGCAACACATTTCATCACTTAAACATCCGTCACCATGTGGTTTACATTGTTGACATAGGCCATCACCAACTATTCCACCATGCATATCACATCCAAGACCCTCACAACATTGTGTGGAACCGTTACAATTCTTGCCTAATCCCACACAAGGACTACACAATTTGAGTCCTGTTTCTGAAGTTTGCTTGCATTCCATGTTTGGAAATCCACAGCATTGCTGATCGAATTCGCAATAACCTCCAATATCGCTGCACATTATCGATTTCCTGTTCTGTTGATCATCGAGGGCATCTATTAAAAATACAAATATTCAAGTTCTAAAATGAAATATTTAACGTGAGTTTCTTCGTTTCTTAGGCTTACATTCCCTTTAAGAAGCAATCACGATTTTTTTTTGAAATAAAAAAAAACAACAACTGCTCTTTATTTTAAGCAATATTCAATTATTTAGACAAGTGTTGTTTGTAAAACATCTTTTAAACTACATTGGAACATATTTCAAGCTTACAACTGGCAGTTCAGGCATTTTTTAAAGCTTTACCAGTTTTATATCTTATCTTGTAAATTACATTCATTGACATTATTGACTTATTTTGAATGATAGGCTTTTTTATGCCTTTCATAATGTTTAATTGCTATGATGAAATAGCTGTGTCTATGACATAATTGCTCACCAGAAAGCCGCATCTCCTTTCCAGCCGAAAACACTATAAATCCAAGAAACATACATATATTCATGGTTTTCGGTTTTAATTGCTGTCTATCTCTGACAAATCACCTGGTAGATAGTGTTACATTTGTAACTTGCTGACTTTTATATATGATCAAAGCTGTATTGTCAACGAGATGTAACTATATTTCTATAAACAAATTGTTGGGTTTACCCAATGAACATTAAATTCAAGTTCATATTTTATTGCTTATATTACCATTGATATAACTTAATTATTTAAAAGATTTATCTAGTAGTAATAAATCTTACGCTTATTCAACACATTCATATCATAAAAAAATATATTCTTAGTCAAAATGAACTACTACTAAAAATGCATAATTGACCTGCGTAATTGCGTAGGTAAAGACCATTTAAATTTGATTAATTGAACAAATTCGGCTTTTTCAATATTGAAACAATTTGCAAAAATAGTAAGAGCCTGCGCTAGGTATATAGATATGCTTTAATATTTGGGGTCTTGAACATGAAAGTAAATTTAAATATTTTTCTCATTTGCTCCAGATCGCTTAAGGATTATTTATAACAAAAAAAAATCTACAGTTTTAGAAAAGATTGTATTTAACAATGTTACAATATTACTATATTGAACACAATAAGTGAATTGTACTAAATTGAATTAGTTTTGAATATGTTTTAGGATCACACACTTTAATCATAATTTGGATGTTGTGCTTATAATCTAAATTGGTCAATACTCTGCCTACATATTTCTTTATATACAGTTGAAAACAGAGAGTTGAATCAATCCTTTGATTGACTATGTTTATATCGTGATGTTGTTAATAGTTTGTATTGCATCTTTATATATATTTTGTAGTCAATAATCAAACATGGAGTTCAATCATCCTTTCTTGTATCTCGTCATTGTTTAGTGTGCATTATGTTCTCCGAACATGATTTATATCATGTTTCCCCTCATTATTCTGATTTCATAAACAATAAAACAACACTTGTTTTACAATTGTTACATTCCTAGATATTGCTTCTACTGTGATAAGCTTTATAGTATTTGCTCTCAAGTTTGTTCTATGTTTTCCCATAAATGCTGAATATCAATTTTTCTTCTTTTATATATCCGTTAAAGGCGAAGGCAACTTGTTTATTTTTACTCTTTAAAATCTTTAATATTAGAGAAGATATTTTCAAAACATTTTGTATCACATTTTAAAATGTTACATACCATAGTTGTACTCATGCATGATATAATGGTTAAAAAAGGGCAAGTACGTTTTCATAATAGTTTAGCTCTAACTAAATCATGCTAATCAAATTGTTTTGGTACATTGCAAGATTACATTTTCTTTTGATAGCATAGACAACAGATGAATAAAAGATCGTTTACACCCTGTTGTACGTGGTATATGAACAGTATTAAACGAAAAGTATCTGCACGATCAATTGAGGACATCTGGCAGGTGATCAAATGATAATCATGTATGGTTTTGATTAAACAACCTGATGTAAGTTTACATTAAGACGAAAAAGTTTTTTTTCTTTTCTACATGTCTTTTTACTTATAAACACATTCACCAGTTTAAACTCATATGTAGTAACTAGTCAATAATAATTGAATGACAATTGTTAAAACAATGACATCGATTATGTTAATAAACTAGATTTTTTTTATCTCATTTAACACTTATCTCGCATCACATTTGTACACATTTGTTATTAATGTCTTTACACATAAATCAAATTGGAAAATTATTTTAAACCAAGCAATGTTTGGATATGAAGGACTAGCTCTAACCGGTCGTTTACAGAAAGGTCACGAAAAAACAAGAGAAAAGTAAACAAGTTAAGACCATAGTCGTTGCATATAACGAGGCGTTAAATCAAATTATGTGTAAACTAGTGCATGAAACATAAATAGTGTTGGCTGTTCCATTGGTGACTAACGTCTTAGATTACTATGAAATCATACTGTGTTATTTTAAGCGAAGATGAGACTCAATACTGATTTTTCAACAGATATGTTTTGCTGCTTTACTCATTTACACAATTAAAAAACATCAAAAAGGTGCATTATGATATACGATATTATTTATTATATATGTATATGATGTTGAAAATACTAAAGAAATTTGAATATAAATCTTTAGTTACGTAATCATATTACAGCTATTTAAAATGATGTTGACGGTTCAATATCATAATCCCTTTGTTCTTATCAGGATGTTTGAATAAGATTATGTTTAAGGAGTAATACAGTTAAAAAATTGTTGGTGGTTTGAGAAATGTTGATAGTCAATGTATATTGTTCAAGTTTCTATAATGTTCACTCTAAAATGTAAATTTCGGTATTCAATTTATATTGTTCTAATGTCTATGATGTAAACTATAGCTTCTGGCTTTTACATTCATGTGATATCTATTTGATCTATTTGAACTAATCTTATAAGTTGCATTATGATCTGGCCGATATTGCGTTGATTACTTGTATTTGGGTAACTAAAGGCTAGAGAATATTTTTGAAAGGACCTCAATATTTGTTTATTAAAGAATAATACATATTTTTAATTTAAGATAAGCCAGATTTGATAATACTACTGCATGTTCATGACTATATCAACATTATATTTCCCTGTTTATTACATAACTAATAAAATACATTCAGACGATGTAAACATTGACCTATGTATTTTGATGTATTAATGAATCCGCATCAGGCTTGCATGAATACGCACGATCTTAAAAAAATACTATTTTGATTTCAATATAAAAAGACAAGTTTACATTTAGAATCACACTTTTTTTACATGTTACTTGTTCAGATGCATTCTATGACTAATATAGAAAATTTACCACTATGAGATACATTGATTTGCATCAAAACTAATATTAAAAAACTGATATCTTGTTAAACATCATTTTAAATGTTCTGTTATGATTACATGGACAAGATCTAATTCCTAATATTTTGACTAAAATCACTAAATAAATATGTAACACCCATCGGTTCATGAATACTCATGTAAATGTATAATTTATTCAGAAACGAGCTTCCATTGAAGGAATAGTTTCAGGTTTTTGTATCAGGAATGCTGCACATCTGCTGTTTAACAGGAAGCCTCTTGTAACAGGGTTTGCGCTTATTTTTACAACATATATTGTTAAAAATGTAAATGCAACACTAGATAACAGAAAATGTCAATTTTATAATGCTGACAAAAATCATAAAGGCTAATATTTTGAACATTAAAACGAGAAATTGTGTGATATTGAATATCAGCCCCTTCCAAACTGTTATAATATATCAATAATGTTTAAAATATCTATGGTCATCCCATGCTCTCAACAGTAAAACGTTCATTACATCCAATGTGTTCTAATCTAACTAATCTAGTAGTAAACAATCTGTTATCGTCAAACAAAATACATATGTTATCAGTATTTATTTGAAGACACTTGATAACGATAATAAAATGTATTAAAGCAAAATATATGAAGATGTTTAGCATACTGATGACATGCTTCACTGAAATAAATAGAGTGCACGTTTAAAAGTCTTTATCTTGCATGCCTATTTATCCTCTTTGAATATCTGCTTCAAATGTGAGACTATCCTTCAGATATTAAAAACATTGTTTTAAATCCAACCTACTGAAATGAACCTTTATTGAATATAAATAAATTGAATTCAAAAAATGAAATCAAGTTTTAGGTTGGTCATAATGATGCAGTAAATAATTTGAGTTTATATTCTATAAAAAATGTATGCATCAGCAAGAAAAACAACTTCAAAATAACGTCTCGAGCATTTTGGCTTGTGACTTTATATATGCAAGAAAAAATAAACTTACAAATTCTATCGAACATATGAAGTCAAAGCATTTTGTAGTAATTTTAATGCCAGGTTAACCCTTGGCAAGCCATAACACAACTAAATTTTAGCCCAGATGAATTAACAATGTCTGGCGTAATTTTTGTATTTGACGTTTCAAAGATATTGCATTTATGACTCGTCAAAGTATGATGCAATAAAGTTGTTCATCCAAAATAAAAACATATGAATCTGCAAACAAAAACAATTTCAAAACAAGGTCTGTCTTGAACATGATGCCTTGTGACTTGATGTAAGTAAGACAAAGGAAACTTACAAATGTTATCGACACATAATCAAAACATTTTGTAGTTAGTTGAAAGTTAGGCCAATGTCGTGTTCTTTTTTGGCAAGCCATTACACAACCGAATCTAAGCCCATATGAATAAACTTTTGTCAGACGTAATATTTGTCTTTGATTGGTCAAAGATGTTGCATAGACAGACATCTTTTGGCTAACAAAAGCGCGACATTATGTCAGAACGCTTAAAGCGTATATATTTATCATTGCATGCTTCCTAAATCACACATATAATGTTTTTTTTAATGGGAATCCTTTTGGCCATATTTACCCATATACAATTTTGTAACATTACTTGCCCTCAAACCATAGGTTATATTAAAGGGTTTATTATAAAAAATGATAGGTATTTGAGTTGTTTATCTAAATTTATTATCTTATAGTTGAATATTTAGGAATCTTAACATATGTTGACGTCACCCGAACCACATGAACTTTCTTAAGTTTGGGCCCTTAGCAAACATTTGACTTTAAGAGCCCATATAAAGACATGGACTTAGAATATGTTTTCACATAATAGCCATAAACATGAAATGATGTTTTATGCGTTGTATTGCCATATATGAGATCAAGGATAAGCACTCAACCATGTGTTCAGATTGATGAATTTAGAATCTGTATGGGTGATAGGTGTTTTAAATATTAAACATCATATTTTAACTTGTTTTGTTTTAAAAATGTGTTTAAATCAAATATCATATACATCTTCTTAGCATCACATATAATCTATTTCAATCGAACGGATAACGAATTGTGACACGGTTTTTATCTTTGAAATCGATTAAGTGGCGAATGAAAACTTAACATTAAGTCGGTAAAGTTCATGAAATGATTTTGAAAAATATTTTGAGTTTGTATAATAAAATATAATAAATAATTAAATTATAACAGTTGGTTCCTGGGTTGAGACAGTAGTATATTTCGAATATTTTACGCTATAAATGATGACAATCGTATCATGCTATGCATGGGCGTGATTGAATTATAAACCAAAGGAAATGAAAAGTAAAGAAGCTACTGTTCAAAACTTTATTGCAAATTATTTAATTGATTTTGCCGGATTATAAATCTAAAAATCGTTAGAAATATATTGAGACTCTCGACTTATGACTTAGGCTGTTAAGGTATTAGAGCGCCGCAATATGATGGTCCTACAGAACGTTCCACTGCACCTTCAGCAGACTCACAACCACCACAACAGCACTCGGCACTGTTATCGCACATACCCCCATTCGGAACACATGTTACTTTTGCCTTGCAATAGCCAAGACTTCTTGCAGAAACACCAGCTGGTCCAGCGGCGCCAAAATTTCCATCACAATATAGGTCACCGCAGCATTCGCCGTTATTGCTGCAACCAGCCTCTAGTCCGCTACAAACGACACAAGTTCCAGTTGTTGTACCGCTCATTATGCACTCCAATCCGCTGCAACAGTCGCCAGTATTAGCACATACATCACCTTCGTTGTAACAAGGGACATATGTGCAAGTTCCATCTCTGTGATCAGGATTACTAACACATGTCAAACCACTACAGCATTGGACTTCTCCTCCACATCTACCATTCAAGGCAGCGCATTGTCTTTTCTGGTTATCTTGGAGTGTACCTAAAATATGTTCAATATATTAATAAATGATGATGAGTTTTCAATTAATGATGCTACAAAAATATATGGCTTAATGTGCCGTTATTTTAGGACACAATAATATGTCTTTACTAAAGGTGAATGTCTTGTTACATGCATCATACATAATAGCAATTCATTATATAGTCAATGCATAATTCAGGGCATAATCATCTGGTCATTATATTCCATGATAATGTCCAAACGTCTAGCACATATAGCATTTTCGGTTATAACTATTAAAATGACATTATTAGTTTGCCAAGATCAAGCTGGCTTGGCAAGTAATCAAATCTCGACCGCCCAAGCGCCCTGAAAGCGCCCGTGGCACTTGAGCTAACCCGCCTGATGCCGATACGGCTCGTTTGAACTCCTCTAATATACGCATGAGTACGTTATGCCAACTGACATAGTTGCAGTTCAAATACGTCCATTAAGTGCGACTGAACAAGATTTTTAAAATAATAAATTATTTGAAACTGGGTTATTTTGATGATTGAAGTGTTGATGATTAAAATTATAAAAATAGCATTGAAAAGACAATTTTGGATATTAAAAAAATGTGAAAATATTTGCCATGCAATAAACTTAGCAGTGGTATGGCGCTAAATTTGATTTCAACCCCAGAGTGCTATACTAATTGTTATTGACAAACAATGATTTTCGTTACTAAACGTAAACTGCACTTCCAAAAACTGCCTCTTAGCTAAAACAATTGAGGAAAGCGTTTTAAAAATAATTTGCTATTAAATTGTATACAAAATTAGATTAATATACATAATAAATCAAATTAAATTTAAAGGTATGTAAGCTATTTGGTTTTAGCTAGCAAACATATCTAAATAGGTTCATCCATCGATAAAACGCTTTCTTTAAACAGTGTTGTATATTTTGAAATGTCAAGTTGATACATAAATGACATATTGATTATTATTATAACAGTATAGTACTATATGCTCTAGTTATTAATGAAAGGGCTCGACATGCATTTTTACACTAGGTAGACCGGTAGATGTGTTTTATTATGTTCAGGATAATCGGAACGATAACAGTTGGTACTTGTTTTTGTTTGCGTTGGTCTTTCATAATAAAACAATATCACATCATCAATATTATTTATAAATGAATTGGTAAATATTAACTACGATATCCAATGGTGTTCACCATGCTCTTTTTTATGTAAACGTTCTTCGTCAATACAAAGTAGCCATTGACTGATTTAGTCCTTATACTTAAGTAAAATTCTATCAGATCACAAAGTTAGCTGTGTTTTCTTTAAAAACTATTAAAAATCATCAATTAATTTCATTCATCATAGTTATGCGATATGAATGCATTGCATGTTATTTAACCCATTGCGCGTAAATACAGTAAACCCTGCTATCAGAGGTTTTAGCTTACAAGGCAACATATATATATTTTTTAAATTGAAACAGGGTGTTATTATATTCGTACTCAAAATAGTATACCTATTTTATAGGCTGTACCATGCAGGTCAATCACTTTGTAATCTCGATTATTTCGAAAGAATTGAGTCTACAAAACAATCTGATAGATTTAGAAGGAATAGATAGGTTTTTAGGTAAATTTAAGATGAAATCCGAAAATACAAAAACGCGAGGCCCCTTACATATAATAAGAATTATTTTGGTTGAATTCAGTTTGCCTAATATGTGCGATCAGGTTCTATTCATCGACTTAAACATCAAATATTTTGTCTGCACACCATAATATTAAAAAGTGAAATAATTGCAATTAAAACTCACCACATTGAACATGTGTGAATTCCAACGACACAACTATCAGCAATATGATTGTTTTCAACAACATTCTAATTGTCTTGTTTATGTTCCTGATATGATTTAGGTTCTAAGGATAACATGTGGGAGGGCCTTATATACAGACTAGAATCAATAAATCGATATTTGAGAGCATGCATTTCTAAATGAATACGTTAACGAGTTCACCATATACGATTGCAACACAAATTGTAAAATTCATAAATTATGAATACTTCGCATTAATCAATTTACCAGCATATTATGAACATGTTACTTTTTCAAAATCATATGCATATAAGATTAAAAAAACTTATTATCATCTGAAACAAACATTCTAATTGTTTCTGATATCATACAAAACTACTTTTTTAGAGCATAAGATACTCACGGCTTCGATATTTAAGATTTTGCGTATGGATCACAAATCAATACCAAGAATATGGAGAGTTTATGGCAAGAAATGTAAATCACATAGTCGAGTTAATAACTGGAGGTATAGCGCACTACTACCTTCAAACCGTTTTTGTTTCAATTTACCTGATGCAGCCATTTGGTGATCTCGGAAATGTAAATTTGATAAGGTTTGATGTGTAACAGATATCTGAATCCTTCGCTTAGAGTAAAGCCTTGTCGAACTTCAAAGTGTATATAACACACCTTCTATACACTGTGTGTAATGGTTTGCAATCGAGAAGCTTCCTTAGCATAAATTGATATATTTGTATTATCAGGAAACGTTTATTTGTTTATTTCCTGTGTTTCTCATACAAATATTAAGCAGTTTGTCACAGCTTTAGCAATATCCTGTAAAGCTGGAACACATGTTTCCTGTGAATTGAAGCAAAACATAATACTCAATATTCGGGCTGACTCAACTGGATGATATTTCAAAATATATCTAATTAAATATGTTTAGTATGCATGGCAAAATACATTTTCTAATATTATCTAGATAAAAAAATTATGCGTGCCAAATTCACCTGGTTGGTATAAGAAGCTTTAGAAGTCCAACGCCTTAAAATACCATTTCCTCCTATAAAATTACACTTTCATAGTATCTGTTTGATACATGCGCATGAAACATGCGTTTTAAAGAATACCATGTCACACTGAAGGCTTTATCGATGCAATTAGAAAAACTTCGTTATGTGTTTCACATGAATAAATGTATTCTATAAAAAAACGAAGCGCTCCTAAACGCCCTATGTGGACATGTCGTTATATTTGTTCATATGGTCTGTTCTTTAAATCCGTTACATATAGCACATATGAGAAAAACAAGGCCTTATATTAATAATACTACAAAATAAAACTATAAATTGCACTAACATGACATGCGTTGGAACATAATTATGATATGCGTATCCTTTGTAGAAATATCCACAATATGACGCAGCGTCTTTGCGTAGGCATATAGTGATATTGTAAAACCTCCTTGTAAAAGTCACATTTGGTACCACAAATTTTCTTTGGGTCAGAATGTACTTAGGATGTTTTACCTTGACCCATTCATGCGTTATACACGGCAGTCAAAGCCCTAAAGAACGACTTTTTGTCACGGAAAAACCTCCCATAGCACATTGTTTTACAAACGCAAGTTTTCAACAAATATTTCGTCATTTTTCAAATGTGACTTAGGAGGTTTTACCAAATCACTGT
Source organism: Hydroides elegans (assembly GCA_001703475.1). Lineage (NCBI taxonomy): Eukaryota > Metazoa > Annelida > Polychaeta > Sabellida > Serpulidae > Hydroides > Hydroides elegans. Next base: position 42,247 of record LQRL01119957.1, read on the forward strand.
AATTTACTGTCTGGTCCTGGATGGAAGTAGTTATATTAGTACTGAGCTTTTATTGTAACCACTTAATCGCATTTAGTTGCTTTTGGTCATAGCGTATATGATTAAATAATATAATGGGAATACGTCACGAGATTATATATTGAAGGGAATTATAACACTCTGTCAGCCAAATCTGACCGAACCCGAAGGGTGAGTTCAGATTTGGCTGACAGAGTGTTATAATTCCCTTCAATATATAATCGAGTGCCGTGTTCCTTTTATTACATATCTTCTAAGAATCATAATCTATTTAAATACATTAATTTAGCGAGTAAAAAGCAGCTACCCGAGTTAGCTCAGTCGGTTAGAGCGTTGGACAACCATGTTTTTGCGCCATTCGCACTTAACAACGTTTGATTTTTTTATTATTAATAACTCATTTATTTTTGGACAAAAACATCTAAAATTTGAAACATTCTATATTTTGTATGAATAATGCATAGTTTTACGTATTCAACAATAGAAATGACCTTATTGAGCTCGATTTGAAACGCATATAGTTGGCTGATTTGCTAGGATCCATGGATCCCCGGTTCGAACCCAAGTAAATGCATAACGAAAATTGTTTTTATCTGTCTTCAGACATGGTTTTAAACTTTATATTTAGTAATCCTGAATTATAATCAAACATATTTTTGGATAATAACTATAAGATTTATCCATTAAAGGGGGTCTATTTTTAATATAAAATATGTTTTTTGCGGTACATTTGCGTGGTTGTCAAATCTAAGGCGCCACGGTAAACATTGTTTGAAAATTGATAATAAGTAATTCTTATTAAAACAATAGAACACCTAGCAAATATCAAAATAAGTAGAGATTAAACAAATTTCATTCCATATTTAAGTTTTAAATGTTTGACGAAAAAGTATTTGTGCTCCGAGCGAGACTCGAACGCGGGACCCTTTGCTCAACAGGCGAGCATCATCTCCATTGCACAACAGAGCGGTCATGGTAATCGCGTAACTAATTAGTAGAGTAATAATTATGGATATATGGTTTCCAAATATGGAATAAGGACGCAGATCATAAATTATAAGTGCTGAAATCGATTGCCATTTGTGCACTAAATAAACTGAAATTGCTTTGCATTAGACTCTATGTGTTATTAAAAAAACCGGAGTTGACGCAATTTGACGTAAAGTGGGCGATAAGTCGAAAACGAGGCTATAGTGAAAACGTAAGTAAATATTACACTCTTGGGTTTTTTATGTGTTCTTTATATAGGTATGTAATAAAAGGTTATAATGTGTCAGCATTGTGGTTTTCAGCATTGTGCAAAATATAAAATTCATATATAGTAGAATATGTCTGTTCGTTACATCAATAAAATTGTTTGAAAAATGATGCCATCTTTCCTTGGTAATGCCTTACCCAAAAAAACTAACCCTGTAGAGCCGTGCATGCACTGCCTAACTTAATTGTATAACTGTTGATCATAGAAACATGAATAGTATATTATAATAAGTTATCATAAACGGAAGCAAAGTTTAAGCAGCATAGTTTTTGTTTGGGTTTAATGCACTCCTGTAAATGAATTAACCAGATCATTTTAGTGATATATACAGTGGTTAATTAATTAAGATGGGCTAAGTATCTTGTTGAGATAACATCTTATGTCAAGTCAGTTATTAACATCTTAAAGTGAGTTGATACATGATAAATGACTTTCGCCCACTCTTGTAAGCATGTAAGCTTAATAAACGTGTGACACACATATGAGAATACAAATGATAACGGAAAAAATCAACACATAAAAATGTATGTCCTGATATTGTGTCTAACATTTCTTCTGCAGAAAACATTGATTGTGCAACCGAGGCAGACCTATTTCATTACAGGATAAACCGTTTAAATGTGTTTGGCTTCAGAATAAGCTAACAAAAGGTGAAGAACCTGGAATATAGGACCACGTAAATGTTTTAGTACATTGCTTTAGCACATTTTTGTCATAACAAATGCTTATGGGATGAAACTATTATACGGTTTATGTCGATACGTGAATTAAAAAAAATACTCTTCAAAAACGCTTACCAAATCAGTAGACCACTAAGATGCAATTATGTCAAGCAAAAGCTCTGAGGTGGTGGCGAACCATTGGTCTTGTGCTCAGTATGTTTATTGTGGTAAGTAATTTCAAATTATGACAATTACCTCTAAACAATTATATAGCATTTATAGAGATTAAAGTGTGTTTTTCCTTCTTTTTAGCACTTCTTAGAGTGCAATTCAGACCTTTAGAAATGATGTTCATGAAAGTTTATATGTTGGTGAAATAAAATAACATAAATATAGCTAATAGCGTTAGTGCTGGATTGCTCTGAGCATACTTTGCTTTCATGTTTTGTCTAACATATAAGGACTCATGAATCGCAGGTTCTCTATTCGGGCCTTGTTCGAACCTTCACATTACTTAATAATGCCATACATGGCATCTTACAAATAAATATATTCCTTTTTTTTGCATCGCAGGGTCTCTATTCTGGCCTGTCCGAGCCATATCTTAACTTAGCACTGCCATAAATGGAAACCTTTCAAACATCCTGTTTTTTACCCACAGGGTCTCTTTTCGACCTGGTCCATACCATCACTCTACTTAGCACTGCCATAAATGGAAACCTTTCAAACATCCTGTTTTTTAACCACAGGGTCTCTTTTCGACCTGGTCCATACCATCACTCTACTTAGCACTGCCATAAATGGAAACCTTTCAAACATCCTGTTTTTTACCCACGGTGTCTCTTTTCGACCTGGTCCATACCATCACTCTACTTAGCACTGCCATAAATGGAAACCTTTCAAACATCCTGTTTTTTACCCACAGGGTCTCTTTTCGA
>LQRL01119960.1:0-10536 GCA_001703475.1 Hydroides elegans
CCTCTGTCCTTGAGTTCTGAAACTTCACACAGGGTAAGAATATATATTGGAGATGTGCAACGTCGAGGTTTCAGTTTGATCAACCAGCAATTGTTGAAATAACGGGGGTTTGAACTTAAACGAATTCCAGATATTTTGGGACATTTGTACAGCACAGAAAGATTACACGTATATTGTGACGTTGTGAGGACTACGTATGTGGACGAATATGTTTGGGCAACGGTGTGAGAAAGACGTTGTGGGAAGACGTTGTGAGAAAGACGTTGTTAGGAGGACGTTGTGAGAAAGATATTGTGAGAAATACGTTGTAAGAAAATCGTTGTGAGTAAGAAATTTGTTTTGACCTTCTTCTTTTTATTGACAAATATTCGTGATAAAGAATGTTTTGTATAGGCTGGGGGCTTTGCATCTCTGATGCCTATGTTTTTAGAAATGTTGTTATTTTCCCCAAAATTAACTCTGCTTCATTTTGTTTGCGTATGAATTTAGACTTTTATATGGGCTTTCCGCCAGAGCTTTTAGCCCTAGTTCTGGGATTCTATTTAAGTCTTGTTGTGCCCTTAATATGATTTTTAGTGTGAATTATAATGTCAGTGAAGACGATGTGCTCGATTAAAAAATACAATGTAGTAAAACATCATCCCGAAATCTCACGTACTATAATCTCAGCTATTCTTAACATACATTGTATTAGCATTATTCTTAAATTAAACAATGAAACACGTTTAAGGCATTATCAAGGATTAGCGGTCTCATTCACAAAACATTACAAAACTAATCCAATGAACAGCAGTGACACTGCTTTTGCAGGTTACTAGTGTCCCAACGGCTATGTCTAATATTAACCAATTTTGTCCTACTATGGACTTTTTGGTCGATTTTTGGCCAACACATTTTAGAAATTCTTCTCAACCTCTCTATTGAGAAAGCGTTAAGGTTAAGCGTGAATAGCTAAGAAAAAAAGGTCTTGCCAACAAAAATTACAATATTATATGCATGCATTAATGTAACCGTCTTTTTCAGGTTACTATTGTCCCAACGGCACTCGCTTCGACTCTGAATTCCCATGTCCACGCGGCACGTGGTCGAATCGGACTGGTCTGGAAGAGGTGGGCGACTGTACACCCTGTCCCGGAGGGTACTATTGCGACCAGGAGGCCCAGACTGACTATACGGATCTATGTACACCGGGGTAAGAATGTTTATTTTTAAACTTTTTAGTGCGCTTAATTTTAGGGGTTGTGAAGGTTGGTATTAGTTGCTAGTTAAGGTGTATATTAGATAGTTACAATTAATATGAATTCATGGTATTTACGATTTGGTGAGAAGATATATCAAATGAAGCAATGGGATTTTAGGTCTGTCTTACATCTACATGCACATGAGCATTCATTAAAAATGAAAAAAAAAGGATCAGTCAATTTCTGAAACCACATTCGCCTTGGAGATTGAAAAGAAGATTTAGAAGGAATAGAGTAAACATTCACATTTGGTTGCAGCATACCATTAAAATATCAGTCATCTTTATTTATACAGCTATTTCTGCCGGGAGTATGCCGACTCTGCCACTCCTAACTTGGGCGAGCAAGCCAACATTTGCCCGGCAGGATTCCATTGCCCACTGGGCACAGCGGAACCCGAGAAGTGCCCCATTGGCACATTCAGCCCCAACACCGGTCTGCAAGGGGAGAGCCAGTGTCTCAATTGCACCGGGGGTAAGAACGAAAAAAGGGATGTTTGAAACTTTTATTATGCATAACTGTCATTCAGTAAAATGAACAGTACATTATCCAGCGTTACGACTTTGATACATGAAAATATCTTGGCAGGGCATTCATTTTCTTTGGTCAATATGTGAAAGAGAAACCAACATTTGAAATCAATTCTGCAACTTTTAATAATCTAATCTTTAATTGTAGAATTGATTCAATGTAAGATTATAAACGGAAATCTTCACAATGTAGTTCCTTAACTACTTGGACTACTCATATTCGAATAAAGCCAGTGGAGAAATTTATCCACATTGGCCAGGAACTCAGTCAAATAACACGCTGACCGCCATTCAGTATAACCCCCTTTTGATAAAATAGAATTTTGAATCTACATTATACGCATTAAAAAACATCCCTCTGTTATTCGTACAGGCTATTACTGCGGCGAGATGAACTTGACAGCACCGTCGGGTCCCTGTGACGAGGGCTACTATTGTCCGGAGAGGGCCGATGTGTCCAACTTCATCATTTGTCCCGAAGGAAGCTATTGCCTCAACACGAGCGCCATCTACTTACCGTGTCCCGAAGGTAAGGGGTAAAGTCAAGCAATAGTTGACGCTTGGTGAATCATGTATAGATATTTAATGTTAGATGCTTTTAAATTACGAATTATTTTGTCTGCAATACTAGTGTTTCCTTTCCGCTTAAAAAAATGAATACAAACCATAAAAAAGTCGACTTATCTCAACAATATACTTATGTTTCTCGTCGTGTGGTTTTTATCCCAATTATCTGGACAAAGCCTGAAAGGAGGAAACGTTAAAGTGTTTCCGTAAAGTTTAAATGCAGATTATCAGAGCAGATTCTAATCTTATCAGCTCAAACCTTATGTATGTCTTGAAACCCATTTAACGTCGATCCATCCTCTCTCTACACAACCACAGGCACCTACTCGAACACGTCGACATGTCTGCGCTTTTATCACCAGCCCCAACGGTATATGCATGTATATCTGTATATATGTATATCATGCATATATGTATATCTGTATATCTGTTGAACCTAATGCCCTTTAATCCGCTGTTACAGGCACCTACTCGAACACGACGGGTCTGCGCTGGGAGGGCGAGTGCACGCCCTGCCCGGGCGGCTCCTATTGCGAGACGCCCGGCCTTACCGAGCCCACGGGCCCCTGCGGAGAGGGCTACTATTGCCCCGAGGGCGAGGACGAACAGATGCCATCGCTCACGTTTTGTCCCGTGGGCCATTATTGTCCCGAGGGACAGGCGTTGCCGATACCCTGCAGGAATAATAGCTATGTGAGTGGAGACGTGAATAAATGAGTTGATACTGTACGAAAAATGTCAACAAAATATTTCCTTCTTGAATCCAATATCCAGAGTCAATAAGGAAACGAGACCGTTCCTTAGTATATATCCCATAATATCCGATAACTGGCTATGTCAAAGAAACGAAAACGAAAAAATAATTTAACATCTTACTTATTCATGCATTCTGTGAACCAAATTATATTTCATAAGAAACCCATCAAGCCGATATTCAATTCTTAACGGTTTATTTATCAATTCATTCGTATGTTCCTGTTCCCACCACCAGGCCAACCACACGCATGCGGTCTCGTGCTACCTGTGCCCGGAAGGACACTATTGTGCCATTTCCGGTCAGAGCGAAATCTGCCCCGTGGGCTACTACTGCCCCGAGGGCACGAGTCTCGACTGGCAGTCCTGCCCGAGGGGCACTTACAGCGATGTGGAGGGCCTTTATGAGGAGACTCAGTGTCAACCGTGTCCGGCGGGCAAGTACTGTGAGGAACCGCATCTCAGTGCACCCACAGGTATTGGAAATATATATAAATATAAGGTTTAACCTATTTTTGAGGTACTGTAGTATCTCAATAAAAACATATTAATATACTGTTTAAACGAGGGAATGTTTTCTGTTTTCTGTTTAAATTTTATAACTTACATTTTCAATTAAGAATTTATCTCTACCTTCAGAATGGTGATAAGCAACTTTATCTTGCTTAAAAACCACCTTACAGATTGCCAACATTTTGTATCACATTTACAATGCTTAGTTAATTCAAAACCCATTTATAAACTATCAAATAGCAACATAAATATCTACACCTCTTCCACTCTCAAGGCGACTGTTCCCCTGGTTACTGGTGCGTCTATGGCAACGACCGGCCCACGCCCAATGGGCCTAACTCGACCTACGGCGCCAATGACACGTGTTTCGACGGGCAACAGCTGGGCTATGGCGGCATCTGCCCCATGGGCTCCTATTGCCCAGGGGGTGTGGTGAGCACGTTTCCCATTGCGTGTGAGAATGGCACGTATGCTGATGAGGAGGGACTGGCGCAGTGCAAGACGTGTCCGGCTGGTATGTTTTTTTTTTGTTATAGTTTGAATATGTGCATATAGCTCTGTGTTTGCTAGAATAATAAGGGTCTATGTAAGGTAGTCTAATGTTATATATAATGCTAATGGTTGCTGGAGGTGTTGTTAAATGAATGCGCAGTTGTATAAACCAAAATATTTCATGAAGCTTCACTTAAAATTTTAATCGTATTTTTGGAGGTAGTAATATTTAGTAATAAACCAGGATTGTTTGTGCATGTAGCTCTAAGTTTGCTAGAACAATAAGGCTCTAAATTAGGTGGTCTAATATTGTATACAAGGCTCATGATTGCTGAAGGTGTATGCGCATTTGAGCTAACCCTAACTAACCCCTTTTGCTAATACTTTCAGCCGGTTGTAATATTTTCAGACCAGGATGTGGTCAACAATGAATATTACACAACTAATTCAATTAAATTTAGCATGATAAATCAATACCGATATGGAAATCAGGAAATTAGCATTGAATATCTCAAACCTAGCCTCGTTCAATATATTGATAGACCAATACCGGCACATATACATTTTCTGATTACAGGTTGGTATTGCCCGCTTGGCACCGCTAACTACACTGACTTCCCTTGCCCGACTGGCTTCTACTGTCCCAATGGCACTCAGTTCTGGAACGACTATCCTTGTCCCACAGGTAATAGAGTAGCCTAACGATTGCATCATTGATTGTCATAAGTAGCGTGGTTCCGTAATGAAATCACAGACGTTTGCCTTTTGTCTGTTGTTCTTAACATTTTCAATGAGCGTTGATGTTCACCGTATATTGATGGTTCGGTTAGTATTTAACTTGTGCATTGCAAAACTACTCGCTCTATACCGTTTTAAGGCGACATTTGTGCCACCTTTCGATAAAGAAAATAGAAGGATATTACACAAGTTGGTGCCTCAACTCAGAATAATGAAAACAAACCACACAAAAATTAAGATGTTGCGAACATTTAAACAGAAATTTTCATAATTTTTCTTGTTCAGGAAAATATGAAGATATGGCAGAAGCTAGTGCCTCAATGTTGAATACTCTACCCGATGAGAAAAAAAACTCAGAATAATGAAAACAAACCACACAAAAATTAAGGTGTTGCGTACATTTAAACAGACATTTTCATCCTTGTTCTTGTCCAGGCACCTTCAACAACGTGACCCTGCAGCAAGAGGAGGCGGACTGTGCCGAGTGCCTGGGAGGTCACTTCTGCGACACGCCGGGCCTCTCGGAACCAGCCGGACAGTGCTTGGGTATGTAGCTATTCAACATGCAGTAGAACTTCGTTAACTCAAGCACGGTTAACTCGAAATGCTAGATAACTTGAGGTGACTTTGAAGTCCCCTCAATTATATATATTAGTTGTAAAAACCACGGTTAACTCGAATTCACGGATAATTTTAGGAAATCTCAAGTCCCGAGAATCTCGTGTAAACGAGGTTCTACTGTAAGTGTATTCATGAAGATGGAACACATTAAATAGGGAATGCATTGATGAGGCGTAGGTTTGAAATTTATGTGTTTGATTGCTTCTTTGATCGCCTGCACTTAGTGATTAGTGCAGAAAGTGGATCCTTATAAATGTAATTTCAATCGAAGTCTGATTTAGGAATCTACTTATTATGGATGATTTCCATCATTTATGATCTATTCGGGAGGAGCTTATTTATTACATGGAGTCGACATCCATGTACATATTTTAAGAGTTTTATATTCATTTGTATTTATAAGAGAGATGAGAGAGATAAATGAGAGATAAGATTTTAAAAAATCCATTCTATATAGTTTAAAAAAATCATTTTCAGGTGGTTTCTATTGCTCTGGACGCTCGGAAGACGACAGTCCATCGGATATGAGTGGCTACGGCGGCCATTGTTTGGCGGGAACGTATTGTCCAATGGGAAGCAGCGCACCTGTACCATGTGACCCAGGCCACTTCTGTGCCAGCGATTACTTGAACGAGACATCAGGGTTGTGTGATGGAGGGCATTACTGTCATTCGTCTAATGTCTATCCGAATCCCAATGAAAGCAACGTGACGGGTAAGGTTTTGAATAAAGTAAAAATATAGTTACGTTCTACTTATAGGAATGTCGGTTAAGGTACAATTGATTGACATGAATATAAGTTGATTAAACATGTCTTATATAGTCCATTCATTTTTCGATATTATTTAATATGAGAAAAAAAAATCTTGCTATAAGTTCTCATGTTTTCGAAACAAAACTAACCAATCACAATGACTTTCTCTTTTTGATTGACAGGCAATATCTGTCCAATGGGCGCCTACTGCCCGCCCGGAAGTGACGCACCGCAACTGTGTCAAAATGGCTACTATCTCAACAGCACATATAATGATGACGTCAGTGATTGCATACTTTGCACGCCCGGTATGTACTGTTCCGGCAGTGGCAATGAGGTGCCGGCAGGACTTTGTGAGGCGGGATGGTACTGCCCGGGAGGACAAGATGATCCACGACCGGAAACGCTCAACTGCACTCTGGGTAATGATTGATTTGATTCGATATTTTATTGGAATCTTTATTAATATTTGGTGTATATATACTTTGAATATGCACAATAATGACATTTCATTTCTAGCAAGATTCAGTCATATTTATTTAAAGATATAATCTTGGATAAATGTGATTTGCCAATAAAAAAAGGTAATTACCCTTCTTAGTGCAAAATATTGATTTATTTCGTATGATCAGTATAAGTTTTTTGTAAGATATCTGCTTGGTTAAGACCACATGTATTAGACATGTACCCCTGTTTTTAACATTTGACCAATTTATCTAGATAAATTATTTCATAACATTACCTTATCACCCACACACACAGGTCACTATTGTCCCGAGGGCTCAGACAACCCGACGCGTTGCCCGGCGGGCTCCTACCAGGACGAACTCGGCCAGTGGACTTGCAAGGACTGCCCGACGGGCTTCTACTGCGATAGTACCATGGACCCCGTTGTGCTCTACAATGACACGCACTGTCCCGAAGGTGAGAATAGTCGATTTGAAGAAGTGTATAAAGGCGATATGTGTAAAATGGTATTTGTCCATAGTATTTGTCAATAGTATTTGTCGATAGTAAACATGGATGAGCTTAACTTAGATGTATATTCCCTATAAGTCGCTTAGTAATGCCATAGAGTAAAGTCAAATATTTATTTCTCATAATGAATAAAACGAAAATGTCTTCATGAAAAATATTGTAAAAAATACATGTCTATGAAATATTGATTAAAAATATGCAAATTTAATGTAAAATTGAACTCAGAAAAAAAAACATTATAATTGGGCTAAGAGAAGACAGATAAACTCATACTGTATATGACAATTCGGTGTCATCTCATAACTCTTATATTTCCAAGACTCCTCTTTAGATTATTTTACAAAATCAAACCCATTTTTTTCTGCGCCTGCGCAGGCTACTACTGCCTGGCCAACACGACGCATGCGCACCAGTATCCCTGCCCACGTGGCACCTTCAACAACGTGACCGGAAGTATAGATGACAGCTTCTGTCAGCCCTGTTTGGGCGGCATGTACTGCGACCAGGAGGGTCTGGCCACACCGGCGGGCCTCTGCAATCCGGGGTATTATTGTACGTCAGGATCGAATAGCTCCACGCCCAATCTGGGTGATCAGGTGTGTGAATGGATAGATTATTTAGTGTTTCTTTTCGCGTTAAAAATACAATTTTCTCTTAAAATAGCGTCGCATATTTGCGATATATTGATTAGTTTGTTTTAATTAACATAATGCAACAATTAATCGATAGTTAATGAATAAATTATATTTGGTTGTTTGGTTGGTAAAAGATAATATTTTAAAACAGAAAAAATACCTATAGATTATCAAAAAGAAAAGAAAAGTTGGGCAACACTTATGACCAGTCTGCATTACCTCCTAAAATAGAACTAATGACCATATCACTTTATCCCTCATTTAATATGTCTCCCTGTATTTATCCCCTCCCCCCAAAGGCCGACGAGTGCCCCACCGGTCACTACTGCCCCGAGGGCACCGTGACGCCCCAGGGCTGCCCACCGGGCACATACAACAGTGCCACGCGGCGGCAAGATGTGGCGGATTGTGTGAACTGCACGGGAGGCCAGTATTGCCCCGAATGGAACATGACTGCTGCTGGGCCGTTGTGTGATGAAGGTAGGGATAGGGTAATTGGCCCAATTTCACAGCCTAAGTCTAGACTAGGTTTCAATGCTATATCCAACGAGAACTGAACTTAGGCTGTAAAATTGGCCCATAGTGTTGCCCTATCAGGGGAGATGTTGATGGCTGGGTAGAGGGATGAATTGGTAGGGTGAATTGGCTAGAGGGATTTTGATTTGGAAGTGAGATCTTGGATTTAAAGACATTCCAATTATGGGACAAAAAATTATTGTTCTACAGGTAGTATCATAGGTTAATTTACGGAATTTACCAGTAGTTAGCAAATTATACTGTATTATTATCTGATTCCTTTTGATCCGATATGCTGTTTACCTCAATTAAAAGTTAATGGTAGCAGTTTAGAAAGAAATAATATACTTGTCTATTTTATATATGTGTATAATAAAATCATGTTAAAAATCGCACAAATTTAGTTACCCATGTCTAACCATATTACTAATCTCAATATCAAATTCCATTCTTCCTTCACTTAGGCTACTACTGCACTAGCGGTGCGGACGTGGCCACCTTCGAGCAGTGCCCGCCGGGCAGCTACTGTCCCCAGGGCAGTGTCAACCCGACGCCGTGCCCGCGCGGAACATTCTCGAACACGCCCATGCTGATAGAGGAGGCCCAGTGCAATAACTGCACGGGCGGATACTACTGTCCAGATAGTGGTGAGTGAACGCGCTTTGTAATAGTTTCGAGAAAATCGATAAAAAACCTCCAACCCGCAGCAAAGAGATACTAGGTTTTTGCGGAGATATTAAGTGTGTTATCGCGCTACAGAATTGCTTTTTGAGATAGAAGCATATGTGACATTATGAGCAATAACCTAGTAACTTGAAATCAACACAAAACTCATTTTTCATATTTTGCTAGAAGCAAAATTTTGATTATTAATCGCAAAATCGCACTTTTGCCCGAATTTTATTAAATATTTTTGTGATAAGATCGTGTATTATTTTGAGATTTGTTTCAATTATAGGTATACCATTACTCTCCCCATACATAGATGAAAGTATGAAATATTGTGAAGTATATTTTATTTCCAGCTAGTTTCTTACTCATGGGGTACTCATATTTACTACCTTGGTTTTTTAATCATTTTCAAAATAAGATATGTTTATGAATTCATATTATATTGCAAAACAAAAAATCGTTTGTAAATAGCTTTTACTATGTAACCGATTGATATATGATAATTGGTATCATTTGATAAGCTGAATGTATCTTTTTATATTTAAAAATCATTGGTGTGATTGATTAGCAATAATCTATATTAATAATTTTACAGTTTGAATTTTATTGAGTTTTGATCAACATCTAGCCTTATTTTAATGCGAACGTTATTGAAATGATTCATTCTATAGAACTGAGTACTTAAATTGGCAATCAAGTACGCAATAGAAACTATAGCCTGTTACCTAGCAACGCCATTGTGATTGACGTGTGTCACTGTGGCATTTTAAGTTAAATGCAGTACACAACAATGATTTAAATAGCAATAAATGGTGGGATGTTAACTGGTATCGGTTTATACGTAAATCTATAAATTATTTTTAACACTTCCCATATTGCTTGGTACATATATATTTTTATTGTCTTTTGTCAATTTAAAATTTCAATTAATTATGTAAAACAGTAACACAACTATATTTTGCGGACACATAAATTATATATAAGTTATGCTGCGTGATTTTGGTTATATATGTTACATGTTATTATATAAAATGTAAATTCTATCGTGTAATTTAATGTCATGACAAAAAAAGATTAATAAACCGAGGGAGCGAATAAGGGCACATTGTGTATTTTAAAATGGTCATATCTGTACAATCACTTATTCACTTCAAAAGTAATGAATGTGGTAAGGATGCGAGATAATGTACCTATTAATGTGCGAACTTACAAATTTCAAGTAATATTGTATCAATATTATTTTTAAGACGAACCCCGGAAAAGAGGGGTTTAGTGATTAATAATCTAAGGAGCACGTCTAGTTACTAGGTTTTTGCAGAACACTGCAGCGATTGTTTCCGGTTGTGTTAGTGTATTATAGACTGTAATTCTCATTAAGAAAGTGGTAATGGTAGGGTTAGGATTTGTCTTTATACTACTGTCCCGACATCTTGTATTTTGACAGTTGTTTAAAAATTCACATTTTTGAAGTCTATAACAGTTATGTTTTGTGTGTGAGCTTGCAATGCTATTCTGAATCCCCTGTC
>LQRL01119969.1:4497-15830 GCA_001703475.1 Hydroides elegans
CATAAACTGTCAAATTTTGCAGACGGTGACAGAAACAGGAAATGGGGTCAAGGCCAAATTTATTTACATTAAAATTGGGTCAGTGGGTGGTCGAAATAGATGGAACAGCCAAGACATAATAATAACAAAAGCACGTGTTCTAAAAAATTGTCAATATTGCCTAAGGTTTTGTTCATTTAATAAACAAAAAAATGAATAAATATGAATAAATGTTATAATAGTGATAAAACACTCCTGTTCGTTTATAGATCATATTACAAGTAGGGAGGAATAATTACAAAACTCACGCCTTCGGCGTTCGTTTTGTAATTATTCCTCCCTACTTGTAATATGATCTATAAACTCACAGTCGTGTTTTATCCCTATATTAAAGGTCGGTTTGCGATTTAAAGAGAATAGAGGAAAAACTAATTGCATCATGTTATAATCATTTTTAACATCAAGAGAATAAAATGATACTTAATATCCATGTGGCGACTGGAGAGTGTTTATTTTTAAAAAAAGTGGTAGTGAAACATTTAAGAAAAAAAAATCAAATTTAATCTCCTATAAAAGATACACTAAAAGTGCGAACGTACTTTGACAGAAAGAATGGCTGAGCCAGGCGGATGGGCGTCGGTGATGGTTCGCAAGAGCTTTCCATCTGTTAAGTTCCACATCGTCATCTGTAATACAATGGTTTCATTTATAAAAGGGTCAACTCAATATGCCTTTTTATATTTGTATATATTACAAAGTACAATCAGACGCTATCCGAAAGAAACCGGTGAGCTGAATAAACAACAGAACACTAATCGGAAATTAATCTCAAATTTATCATTTTGTAATACAAACTACAATGTATGTGAGAAACGGAAATACATAGCCTTTACATTATATATGGCTAGGATAGGTCTTGATTTGACTGACCTGGCCACGTGCAAAGCCACACAATAGTCTGTCTGTGTCTCGGTTGAAGGTCAAGGCCGACACGGCGCCATATTGCTTTCCCACGGCCACACTACCAAGCATCCATTTCAACACTTGCGATGCATCTTTAGATGTGGAAATGTAATTTGACATGGATGATTTTATGAAACGATGGAGTTGTCTTACAATGAATATGTGTTATCCATATATGCCCTCTTGTGTTTACTCTTTTTTGTAAGTTTGTATCGCATTCCTATTTATTTTATTTAAAATATGCTAGCAAAATCTAAACGAAAGTGAAGGTATCGATAAGAAATCGACCGAAATATACTTAGTCAAATAATTGTAATGGATGATTGTTCAAATAAACCGAAATCAAAAGGACATAATTTGACAAGCGATAGTCTGTTCAGCGTATCCATAACAACAAATTCTATTAAATGCACAATTTGCCATATTTTCTTATCATGGTTTGAGAAGTTGTGGTACTCTCGAATATCTTCGTCGAGTGTCACCAACTTCCTAGAATTCTATCAAACTAATCATATTTATAACATGAATAATTTGATATATACGCTGCATCAGTAAATCATTCTGATTATTAGGATCATATCCAAAATTGCCATATTAGCAACGATTGTCATACCGAAGACGAGAACGAGACCATGGGAGGTGCCCACTGCTATCAGCGAGGCGACGCAAAGGGAAGTCGGCAAACCCGCATCAACGCGCTCCTGGAGCAATATAATGAAATCAGCGAAATTAGAAACGGATACTTCATGGCAGAGCCTTTAAATAGGGTTCGGGAATATTTTGAAAAAATATAATGAATATACTGTTTCATGATTTTTATATAGCACCATACGATTTACAAATTCAAGGTGTATTTTTATGTTTAAATGTTAATGCCCAGTTGACGATTAGAATGTGGTTTACATTTATTAATAATAGCCATTGTACAGCCTATTTGAAAGATAATTCAGTTATAATTCAATCGTCAATAGATAAAAAAAATTAGTATCTCTATGCATTACTTACATTGGCACTTAGAATTTGTGCGGACACTGATTTTAGTGCCACCTGACGTAGAACAGAGCCATGACGTTGATAGCGCACGTTTTTCGACTGCTTTGCTGGCGATCTATTAAGAAACCAATAATTGAACGAATGTACACGGAACAAGATTGAGTAAGTGCCGTGGCTACTTTCAAAGCGATTTTTATTCTAAAAATATGAGTCTAAGTGTACACATGGCCATTGAAATTAAAGAATGATTTGATGGGGATTGGTGTTTAACCCGCTATCGGGTACAAACTATTTTGATATTAAGATTAAGCAATCTATATTAATATCGAAATGTCAGCTAAATTTTCTTTGCATATGAGCATTATTATCGCCATGTCGTTATTTTTAGGTTTCAAATTTATCATGTGATATAAATGTACCGGTGAATTACTACAATTCCATATCCTACTATATACCAAAATGTGGGTCCAAATAACTCAATAAAATTCACCAACCTGAATCTATTATGATCGGCTCGCACATCCAGGCTTGTTACCGACACCGTGTCAGCATTAATGGATGTTGTGTCGTCCGTGCTAGTAGTCAAAGACTGCTTTATGTCATCTCCTCCTTCAAAGTCATCCAGTAAATCATCTTCAGGCTGTAAAATAGCACAAAAGCAGGATTGATTAACCTTATGTATTTTAGAAAATCCAAACCAAAAACATTGTATAAGCTTTCAGCAAAATGGTTAGTTTCATTTTTTTTTTGTTATACTTCTTTTAAGCAAAGTCTGTAAGATAACTGATTGAAGATCGAGATATTTCTCTAAAACTTGAACACATCAACTTCTAAATTTCGCATTTGATTATATAAACATAATTTTAAGAGAAGATGCATTTTCAGAAAATCGATCATTCAGCAGTTGATACCTACCTCGTTTAGAATACTCTCAAGTGTCGGCTTCTCTATGTCAGGTATATCGAACTCTGTTGCCTGGCACACCAAAATAAAGAATGTGTTATATTTCGGATAAATATCTTATGCTATTTCCTATTCTATCTCGTATTCGGGTTTAGTTTATATAAGATGTTTATATACTTTGCTCTTTGTAATACAGTTGCATTTACATGTCTGATCAAGCCTCTAGCCTTTATAATGGGATACCAAATACCGAAATGTGCAATTTAAGATTACATTAATCATACGAGATTCTATACGCGTAACGCGTTTATATGGTGTTAACATATGTCATCGATAAGTTAAACGAGTAAATTACTCATACAACGATTACGAGGTCGAGAAGGTGTTTCGCTTTGAAAGGTGTTTTAGGTAAAATTTTAAACAACGCATAACCTGAAATTATTAGGCTTATCAATGTACATACACAATTATATGGCAATGTGACATAGTTTGATAGAGAGAGAAATTGAATTTTAAGTCGAAACTAATATAAAATGACTTTGAACAAAATGGGATATGAACAAAATCGAGATATGAAATTCAAACAATAAAATTTTAGCCGTAATCATTCATTTATATGTCATACATGTCTAATTTGATCAATTATGATAACAATACTGTATTACGAAAGGAAAACTGTAAAACAGTACTATTTATTGAAGATTTATACGGCCGCCGAAATTCACCTTTACAAATAATGATCGTTTTATTAAGTCTTTTATTTCAATATTGAATAAAAGTCGTAAAAGCAAATGGATTGATAACGACTAGTCACTCCTTTTTATCCCCTCTTTTAGCGCGCATTCAGTTTGAGAGCTGTCAAATCCTTTATTTCTTATTCTTGCAGACCTGGATACGTCACGCCATAGTAACGTCCCCCCAACAATTTAGCAATACATGAATGTGATTGGACGAGAGGTTTTACTTCCTCCTTCCCCAAACAAATAAGTTGTTTGTGATTGGTCAATCTTGAAGGTGAAGGATAGCGGTATGCAAGAATCATCTCCCAGAACTCACAAGGAAGTATTTGTGAAACACGAACAGGCCCCAACCGCCCACAAACTCGGGGTATGGGATTTTGTACATTTTAAATATATTTGCTATGGAAACCGCTGTTTTTGGCCAATTTACAGCTTCCAGTCGGGTGTTTTTGACCGAAATGGTCAAAAGGCACATTTACGGACCAAGACCTTTCATTTGAACATATAACCAAGTCTCTATGACTTTCCGTTCAAAAGTTCTAGCCCGTACAAGCTCAAGTCTTTAAAAACCACTATTTTGGGATATTTGGTCAATTTGACCACTTCCGGTCGGCTGTTTTTGACCGACATGGTCAAAAGGCACATCTACAGACCAAGACCTTTCATTTGAGCCTATAACCAAGTCTTCATGACCTTCCGTTCAAAAGTTCTAGCCCGTACAAGAAAGCGATGACAGACGGACAGACAGACAGATGGACAGACAGACGGACGGACACCCCAACTCTATAGGCCCCGAACTTTTGGGTTGGGGCCTAAAAATCTGGTCGAAAACACCGCGCTCGAAAATCGAACTTTAGCTTTCTAAAGCGGGTTTCGTATATATTTGTATCAGACTCATGATCACAGTGGCCTTTTTGAAACCGGATAAAACTGGTCGATATATATGATTGTTTCGAACATCGAAAACTGTTTACGTTGTCCCAGGCCAACAGTGGGAGTATCTTAGATTGCGAGCGATAATACAGACTTTACAGTGACCCACATTAACACAATTTCATATCGTACAAGTGATAACCCATAAGGGAGTTAACAATATATCTATTGCAAACATAAACTAATTACATCGAAGGGTTCACTATGTAGAGCATCAGCGAGTGATTTATTTTGAGAGCTGTCACTTTCCATGTTTACGGAAGTGAATTTATTTTACGGCTATTTACCACCAAATTTGATTCATATATTTGTGGAGATTGTAGATGAGGTGCATAAATTGTTTGTGAATAACTTGATATAGTTCCTTGGTAAACAAGAATCCAAGTTGTGTCCATGTTTAAGAATAATAAAGTTTTATCATTATATTAATACCCAGCCTGTGGAATCTAATTGTCTTCCGAGTATGCATTCCATATTCTATTAAAGAAATCGCGTATAAAGCCCTCATTAGACCTAAACTTGAATATAGCTCTCCAGCATCATTCATACACCAAGCGGGACGTCAGCCGCATAGAGCAGGTCCAGTGCAATGCAGCACGCTTCTTCACTGGGGACTACACTACCCAGAGTGTATCTAGCCTGATATCTTCTCTCGAGTGGAAGTCCCTAGAGCAACGACAACGCTTGGTATCCATTGTGTTCTTTCACAAAGTCCTCCACTCCCACCTTAAAATTAACCTCCAAAAACCCATGTCAATACCCTCACGCAATAGTTAACACCTTATAAAGCCCAGCACCAGAACTGATACCTTCAAATATTAATTTTACCCACGATCTATTCGCCTCTGGAACATGCTACCCTCTGAACTACTTCTCATTCACGACAGAGATAAATTTCAGTCAATATGTCAAACGGTGTTTATGGTCTCTCCCCACCGTCAACAGTCCTCTTCATCTAATCGTCCAATATGTTTTTAGACTACACGTGCACTTTGTTTTGTTTGTTTTGCAATCAAATTTTTAGTCAACGTTTCATGCACTTGTTTATGGCACCGGAGCTTTTAGTGTATCCACATTTGGATGATAAGGAGTAAATCTACACAGGTACACAGGTATATTTCTAGATGGTAGCAGATGTTGTAGATTTCCAAAAATGGCCGCTGCGTCGAGCAAATCCGAACTGTTGAGCTTTGAAGGCGATTGTGCGGAACACTGGAGTGTTCTAGATGAAGTTTAACATGTATGTAAACGATTTGCATCCGGCTTCTGATGCAAAACACACCTATACATTATGTTAAATTAAGTTGCGAAGGAGGCGATTGAACGAACGATCACAAATGCAATTCAAAGTGCTTTGTGTACCGAAGAACAATCTGACCATGTTACGGCATATATTTAATAATAGGAATCAAAACGAGAGTTTTCATGCATATCTAGTTGATATACGCAACAATGCAGACGCGTGTGAACTAGGAGAATATAAACTGAAATTTATTCGTGACCACATTGTGGTAGGAATCGTCAGTAAAACGGCCAGGAAAACCTACCTTTTGGAGCCGGACCTCACATAAGAAAAGGCCATTAAAATGTGCAAGCTACATGATTAAACGGAGAGCGACAGCAGATCGGTAAATCAGAATCACGATATAAGTGTGCTAGAGCCGAAGAAGACATTTAACAAACAAGCCAAACAAGTTCTGTTATACCATTCACGAATACCGAAACTGCCCCGCTGATGGCAAACTGTGTACTTCCTGCGGACAAAAATGACATACTGGCATAGTGTGTATATTCACATCACAATCAAGACCCAAAGACAGTAATCACAACAACGACCCCAATGGAAACAACAGCCGAAACCTCTCGGATCGCAATCCGAATATGCTCGATGGCAACAAAATGCACGAACTCGACTACTGGGAAAAACGACACCAAGAAATATTCGAAAATCTCAAGAAAACCCTTGGTTGTCATTACATGATGTGAAAAAGTCAGTCACCTTGACCAATGAAACGTCAAAATCCGGATTGGATGCTCTCATTTTGCAAAATGATCAGCCAGTCACCTACGAGTATCGAACCATGACTGAAAATAAGATGAAATGGGCTCAGATTGAAAAAAAGATAAGGCTAGTATCATGTTTGCAAGTACAAAATTCAATTACTTTATTTTTGGGAAAAACGTAACTGTTGAAACCGACCACAGGCCTCTTGAGACAGTTTTCAAAAATATAGATTTCCAAAGCCCTGGCACGACTACAAAATACGTTGCTGAAACTCAAGAAGTATGACCTCGTCATTGGTTAGAAAAAAGGTTGAATAGTGTACCTTGCTGACATACTTATCTCATGTGTTTATCTCAAAGAATGGCCGATTCATAACATTACGCGGTAATGAATATCGAAATTGCCATTTCCCTAAAGAACACAACGTTATATATTATAAACAAATTCTGACGAAACCCTTTTGAAATGGTCATCAAGTTCCATCCACGGAAATTTGCCTAAAAATCTTAGAAGTGCTTCTCAATGGCTTCGACCATTTTTGGAGAGTCATTGTTTATGACGTAATTGTGATGAGAGGCACTAAAAGTATCGTACCTACCTCACTGTGAAGTGATTATATCAAATAATTACACAAAATCACCTAGGTACAGATTCAATGACTCGATTAGCCCGTGATTATTTCTATTTGCCAAAAAGGAGTAGGATATCAATTCTATGTTGATAAGTGTGCAGCAAGGAATTTGTCAAAATCGTATAATTCAATCAAATTCCATCTTTTTCTGACCTTTTCGTGGCAGATTGTGGCAAAACAGATTGGTTTCAATTGACCTCAATTGAGTATTTAACAGTTATGGATTCATATTCCAGTTGGGGTTGAATTCAATAACCTCAAAGACATGACGAGTAGTTTTGTTATTGCCTTGCCTAGCCCATGTAACTCCACAAGTTTTGATAAGTGACAATGCCCGTCCATTCACTTGACATGAATTCGAAGATTTTTCTGAAAAGTAGATTTTTGAACATGTCACAAGTTCCCATCGTAAAGAATCGTTTTAGGAATTTACTGAAATAATCCGGGGGATTTCAATTTGGAATCTCCTTCCAAACGGTTTTAAACGACAAGGTGTGATCCCTTGATTTTCTCAGACTCCACGTCCGTACATTGTACAATCAATTGATAAAGAATACCGACGCAATCGACGTCATTTGATACCCGTATCTGAAAAATACAAGCCCTGACCTCGAAACCCGTTGTTATTCCGAGTGGCCCAATTCCGTACGAGGATAAAAATGCAGAACGTTACAGTGTTTACAATTCTGATCAAGTGTTCGTATTTCTACTCCAAATGCATAAAAGAGCATCATTGACACTCCTCCAAAGTGTATAAAAGAAATTAAAGATAGATTGCTTTGTTTTATATAAACATAGCAACTTTTCGAACTTTATTTGTGTGAACGAGGCCTTACGCTATTAGATTTAGAAATAATGCATCCCGTTTAGACCTTCTTTATTCCGTCAAATCTAATAAAATCATATAAGAATTTCTAAGAATTGGAACAGTCAATAAGTATATTCTTGAATTCTGCTATGTTTTGCATAACTGGCACAAATACAAACCACGTTTTCATGGGTTTTATTAATAATGATAATCATATTTTACATAACCTAAGACATTGTATACTTTTAGATCATTATATGTACATTTCTACTTTCAAAATATCATACGAATACATACATAACATTAAAATATATATGTTTACAAGAAACCATCATACATATTTTCATACAATGCATCGACATAGATGAACTCAATAGCACGTGCGGGCGATAAAAGGTGACAGTGATGCATGCCGGGAAGGTCTATGTTGTCGGTGGTTGTGATGAGGTTTGTTGACTGAATATCCAGTTGCATACCTGGAGAATGAAACATGTTTTATAAGTTAAATTTAAAAAAAATCGAGCAATTCGTAGGCTATATGAGTTTCAAATGATCACATATCGCGTCCTTATGTAACCTGACCTATTTATGGACACCCCTATAATGTATTATATAAAGCTGTTCAGAAAAATAGGGACGACTTCCACCTGATTTCAATTTATTTGTCCTTTACTCTGGTACGTAAATTAAAACAAACTTTAAATTTATTTCAATTATTTGTGGAGAAAATTCTAAATATATAGATAATAGAATGACAAGTCACAATATCTTTCTCACCATCAAATGCAAAAATAAAATCGGAATCCAGCCAAGCGGCCTCATCTTCTGCAAAATTGTCAGCTAGGAAATCGACTGTAATATTCCTTGCTAGAAATCGCTCCTTTGGCAATGAAAAGGTCAATTCGTTGAGAGCCCAATCAAATGCGGCCTAAAAATAAAGATTAAGAACTTTAAAATCTAAAATATGTCAAAGGGTAAATTGCTCTCTAAACGACCAATAAAATGTTCCACGTTTTTTTTGTTTGCAAACGTGAAAACAAAACGTCATTTCCTAAATCATAAATTGTTTAACATATAACGAACTACTCGTTATATTTATATGAATTCTTATATTACCAATAAATATTTTATTTGAAAAAAATTTCATTTTCTTACAATGTTGACTTCTCTGCACAGAACCGATACATCCTCTTGATGCGGTTCCCCACTCAGTGCTTCATTGATCGACTGGCTACTCTTGAACTTCGACGCCGATCCACATGCAGCCACATAGAAGCCGCAACCCGGAAGTCGACGTAATGAGGTCAAGGTCGTGACGTCAAGGTCGCCATTTTGGTTGAGTACGAATGAAGGTTGTTGAGATTCTAGCTGGTTGTTGGAGACTATTGAGTTGCTCACCTGTCAGCGTTACGATATAATACAATTATAATAATGTTACAATTATAATAATGTTACAAAAAATTCTTAGCTTCGTAAAGTGTTCAAAATATTACTATTTTTACTATATTAATATTGTTGAAATGTTCATCCATAAAACTAATAGGCAGTTACGCAGATGCTCATCATAATCTGAATGATATAATCTCGATATCCTACTTAATTTTGTAATTACTATATTCATTTTCTTACCAATAACTGATCACTCATACTCTCTTCGAGATTTGCAATTATATTCTGTGCATCCACGGACCACGGCGAGGTTTCACGTTCCTCATCCTCTTCCGCTTGAAACGCGGTGAGAAGCGGCGCCATATATGCGTATGTCTCGCTGTATGTAGTCACCAAGGTTTGTTCGGCTAGGGCGACTTCAGTTGAATTGGTCTGCAAATAGTGGATTTACAATTATTTGTTCATAGCGGCACATCAGTTTATGGCTTGTAATTTCATTCGACCGCATCAATTCACATAAAATCGAGTATAACTCTGAAACTTATATATGAAAACCCACTCGACATGGTACATAGTTGTAACGACAATGACCTGTACATATATATAGAAAGTTGCCCAACGTACTTTCTCTTTCAAAATATGGAGAAAAACATAAAGGTTTTGAAATATGCTTAAAAAACTCAAATATCAGCGTCTTCTCACCGGGATCCGACTATTAATAGCATCAACTGGGATAAACAACTTCCATGTATTCCCACGAAAGCTACTCACACTTGTATGAAATACGACAAAGGGCGCTGTTGTCACTCCTACAAGTCGTCTGCTCTCCTCGTCCGTCACTTCGGCGTTGATCCAGAACTGGTCCGCGGTCTCAGAGAAGTTGCCCGTCACGTACGCCATGTGGTTCACGCCTTAGAAGGGGGATTTAGGAAAGTTTGGATTTTGGCCGTTTTGTAATTTTTCATTTCACTATAAGAAGTTTTCGCTCATTGTCTATTTGTTTGTTTTATCAATTTGCATGGCTCATTATCTATCGTTGTGTCAATCACTTTATCCTGATGTATGTGGCTGTCATACACCTACTGTTTGATTTGTAACAGACATGCATATATAAATCGTATATTTAATATCCAATAACGATAACTGATTATGGATAAGTGGTGTAAGAGTCTACCTGTCATGAAGGCATGTGGATATCTCGTTTTGTAAGTACCATCTCCTTCCTCCACGTTCTCCTTTACGTCTCTGAAAAATAATGTCAAGCTCAAATCAAAACTGGCAATCATGTATAAGCTTGAATGTACAACATAATTATATACGTAGCAGCTTGATTTTGAACTTTCAGAAGTCGTTGATATCGCTTTACCAAGCTTAACCAAGCCCCATTATAACATTATTCAAGCCGCTCACCGAAACGTTTGCATCGTGTTGGTGATCCTCGCATTTCCATCCAGATCGCCATTCGCGGTCATGAGCGGAACCGGATATCCCTCGAAGGGCAGGTAGCTGAATAGACCGAGGATGACGATGCCAGATACCAGGTCGGGGTATAGCTCGGCCTGTCAAATTAAAAGGGCAGGATTGTAGAACATGTAAATTCAAATACATGTACTATCTCTTAACATTGTTATCCTTCGTACTGTTGCAGGGTGCGCGGGCAAAAGCCCCTTAGGACTATTTTTGACAGCTAGGGCGAAAGCCCCGCGATTTCAAAAATAAATTTAATTATTCATATTTTTATAAGCGCAAATATTCGAAATATACTTCTTTCGAATATTGTGCAATCCAAATATCGTCTGGCCCCCAGATGTATCATATTCTGGCTATCTATCGGCCACCTCAGACTACCAATGCCGTTTTTCAAGCGGAATTCGGTTCATTTATCGAAAAAACGTGCATAGGAAATACTCCTGTTATTCTTTCGGGCGACCTGAACATTCACTATGATGATCCAACCCTTCCAATGACACGGTCGTATCAGGATATTTT
>LQRL01119977.1:484-10939 GCA_001703475.1 Hydroides elegans
TTTTATTCGAGAACAACCCTCTCTCGCTTTGTTCAAAAACAAACTCAAGACTCATTTTTTCAGGAAATCTTACAATTAATGGATATATTTTACATATTGTAGCGCATAGTTGCCATATGCGCAATATAAATGACAATTGATGATGATGATGATGATGATGATGATGATGATGATGATGATGATGATAGAAAAAGAACGAGTGAGAGAGAAAATATAGAAAAAGAATGATAGATAGATTGGATTGAGGGACCGGGAGTTATGAACACCGAGAGATGATAAAGAAAACCTATTTTAATGAAACCAAGAATACATTTCAAACAAATCATCTGGCAATATATAGAATACAGAACATCTACATTACGTATTAAGAATATATTATTCATTTACCCTGGTTGTCCGTACAGCTGTGGTTGACCAGGGGCGCTTGCGAAAGGACTTCCAGTTTGGGCACTGGCATAGGCAGGGGGTGGAGCCATTCCTTTAAAATAAAAAAGAAACAAAGTTGTCAATATAGAAAATCAATCGTTCTCATTATTGAAATGCCATATGAATTGTTAACACACAAATGAACCATGACTTTATGTCATGGGAGGATCATGCAACACTTGAATGTTTTTTTTGTAGCTTTGCAATAGGTTATGGTTAACTTTTAATAGGTGATTATTACGTCTTATTTAGGTCCTATGTAGTGTCATGTAAGACTTCGTCGCTATGTGATTTTTTTTGGTTGTTAAGGTATAGTTTCGTATTTCAAGGTAAAATTGCATAATGAAAGCATGTCATAACGTCATCGATCATAACAATTTCTTAGATCTCTAATTGTTGTGCCATAAATCTTGTTTGTAAGAAGCAAATACGTTAATATTGCTTTACCTCAAGCAGCACCCATTCCTCCAGTTCCAACTGCCCCGACGGGTGTCATACCCGGGTAATCGTTCATCGGGTAGTTACCCACAATGCGTTGCGGTCACGACTTGTCTAATGTTTCCAATAACTTACCTCATAAAAATATTGATCTTAGTTATATTTAATAATACAATTATTTATTTGAAATGTAGCACACGCATCAATCTTACCTCAAGCGGTACCCATTCCTCCAACTGCCCCTACCCGGGTAGGCATTCATCGGGTAGTTACCCACAATTGGTTGGGGTCGCGACCTGTCCAATGTTTCTTATTACTTATCTCATAACATACTTGATCTTAGTTATATTTCAAAATACAGTAATTCCTTAAAGATGTAACACACGTATGTGTACCTCCAGTTGCACCCATTCCTCCAACTGCTCCAACGGGTGTCATACCCGGGTAGGCATTCATCGGGTAGTTACCCACAATGCGTTGCGGCCGAGTCTTCATGGAACATACACAACATACGACACAGGCTGCCACTACGCCTGCAGAAAAGCCAAATTTAAATCATGTTCAATTGTTTATTATAACATGATGGAATATTTTTTCCTATATTCTCTTTAAACGCGAACCGGTATCCAATCTGCAGTAGAACACGTTGTAAAGCATTCAATATGCAAATGAGGAGAGGCTAATAAGTGTGACTCATAATGAGCGAATACTGCAGTACAAATCCCGCATATTTGCTCCACACATGTATTCAAATAAAACGTCATAACAAGTTATTATAATGACTAATTGTTTGCATTTTTTTAAACAGTTAGAATCTTTATGTATAAAGGCACTACTTTCAACTGTTATAATGGAGATAAAACACCCCTGTTCGTTTGTATACATGATTTAGAGCTTAGAAGAAACTATTACAAAACTCACGCCTTCGACGTTCGGTTTGTAATAGCTTCGTCTTCGCTCTAAATCAGCCATACAAACTCTCAGTCGTGTTTATCCCTACACTGGAATAGCCATTACAGCAGTATATTATTTTGTTACTATGGTAAAGAGGTTGTATTTATCTGTTTTTAAAGTTTAGTTTTGGTAGATTATTATTATTTTTTAATAATTGCTGCAGATGACATCGCCTCTGCAGTAAAGTTTCAAAGAAGAAAGTTCGCGGAAATTATGTTGAAAACATTGATATAAATGAATCAACACAGGAGTTGATCCTATACAATAAAAGAAAACAACACTGAACATAGATCGATCCAAACATTTGAACTGCAAAACGACCATCATTGCGTAAAATAAAGCTTGGGATAAGACAGTCCTCTACTGGATAGGTTATGACGTTTGAAAATGAAAAATAAATTGCAACCTACCCAAGAAAGCGACCAACAATATCACTCCAAACACGATACCCGCCACTGCTCCTGCTCCATAGTGATGATGTTCGGTCGTTTCATCGCTGTCATAATCCGCATCGCAATGGCCTTCCCCAGCCTCGGAAAGGGCTGTAATAAAATTGAATATTAAATCAAATTTCAATCAAAATTCAATTAAGGGAAAATGTTGATAAATCAATAAAATGGGTCCCGTTGATTAATCGCTGTCGTAATCCGCATCGCAATTGTCCTCTCCAGCCTCAGAGAGAGCTGGGGTATTAGAATAATACATGTATAAATAAATACATTGATTAAATTGATTGGGTGTTATTATACAAAAAAGAGGGATGTTTTTAATAGAGAGAGAGGGGGGTAGGTGATATTTCCATATCCGTAATCGGAGTCGCAATGATCCTCTCCCGTCAGAGAAAAGGGCCAGGTGGTAGTGTTTTCAAAAACAAAGGGGTAGGGTTTTTTTTTAATAGGGAGGGGGTAGTCTTTTCAAAAAGGGGAGGGGGAGGGACAGGTGTTGTATTTGATAAAAACAAGTTAGGGTGTTAGTATTCAAAAACAATTAAGGGGCGGGGAAGAAGATATATATCCCAGGTTATCTGTTCCAGAACGCTTATTTCTCATCTACTTTAAATGACGGAAACACCAAATACATCAGCGCGTGTTGAATTTATAATAGAAAATATACTACTTACGAACTGCGGTATAATTGAGTCTAAACCCTTCCTCAGCAATGGAATAATCCGAAATAAACTCAATGAACATCGCTTCTCCGCCCGTATAGACAGGGGCATTTATGTTGATTCCGTGATGTCCACTGTATTCGCCAATATAACCGTCGTCACCTTTAAAAAAAATATATTTATATGCATATAATGTTTATAATGTATAATTGATGATTAGAGGTAAGATGCTAGATACCATGACGTAGGAAATGATGTTTTAAAATTGAAAGATTACATGGATTATGATACAGTCGCGCGCATTTATAACTTCTCGTAACAAACGCTTAACGCTAAACGCTAAACACACAAACGCTAAACCCTACAACGCTAACCGCTAACGTACAAACGTAAACCTTAAATGTTAAACGCTAAACGTTAGAGAAGTCGAGGAGGTAGGACCGCGCGCCACTGTACTTCTCAATTAAACACGCAGATTCCAAAAGGAAACATAGACCCATGGACAAATCATGATGATATCTTAAGATTAGAATCCGACCAAAACCTTCGAAATTTCCCCTAAGTTGTTAGAATCCTTTTCAAATATGTAAAGAAAATCTAAATTGAATATCTTAACTTTAAAACATACCATGCTCGCCGCAGTAGATTTCCACGGTATCATAACGCGATTCAAGATCGAAGAAATCGGACCACAGAGCAATCGCGAAACCCTCCTCTGCGGTTATAACCCAGCATATCTCCTGGTTACTGTAAAATAAGGCATTGATAACATTTCACAAAAAAAATTATTGCGATTTTATAAACAAAGAAACAAATTTGAAAATCGTAACTGGCCATCTAAAATCGCATGTTTTTGTAATCGGGGCCTCATTCCAAATACTAAATTAATAAAAGCACTTGTACTTAATTTCTTAAGCTAAGCTCAAAACCCGACTAGATTTTTAAATATTCAATGAGTAGACCTCAGAATCAATTCCAGCCATATGATTTTGAACAAGACTGAATTTCAAACCTCGTTTTAAAGAAAACCACAATATCCATATACCTGAATCTTTCATGAAATATAGGTACACCATATATGTATACAATTCTATACTTACAAATATATTGATTGAGTGATTATTTCGTGATCAACAAAAATGTAAAACATGTTGGACTCTGCAACGAGGATCAATTGAAGCCATATTTTATACACATGCACGGAAACAAACCTATGTGTTCATTCAATTTAACCAGAAGTCTACCGTCACAGTGCGTTTTATGACAATGTACACTCTTTATAAACATGTTACTATAGACTCCATGTTTTGGTACGTATTTAGACCTCAACATTAAAGAGTGAATACTCTCCGTCGGTGTATCGACTAGTCTATGGTTAAACGGTATATGAATGTTCTTGTTTTATGAGTTAAACTTTGGAATTGATTAACGGGACATATAGACAGACGCGCTTGGGGGAGAAGTGGTTCGCAGATAAGTAGACGCGACCCAGGGAGAGCGGAGGTTTACGAGGGAGCGATCAGGGCGGACGACGTAAGCAGTTTGATAAAAAGACGCACAGGTGAGGGGGTATATTAAATGTGGTGCATAATTCACCACCCTCCCCTGCATGGATGTCTATCTACCCCTACCCCGTCTGGCCCGATCGCTCCCTCGTCTGCGCCGACCGCTCCCTCTCCTCCTGCTGTGCCTCTTTCCCCATTCGTCTGTCCATGTTCGTCTGGCCCCGTTCGTCTGGCCCCGTTCGTCTGGCCCCGTTCATCTGGCCCCGTTCGTCTGCCCTGACCAATCCCCCTGCGCGTTTGTTTTATCTATATATATAAATTGTCCTCATCTCGTTTAGATGAATGCGGAAAAAATGGATCGAGGCACTTTCTTACTGTTATTTTTTGCACGTTTACCATGCTGCGTTTTAAAAGTCTGACTCTGAATATTTCAATGTGTTTTTTTTCTGTACCATTTCAATTATTATTTAATTATATGAATAATTCAAAGCACCAATTGCAACGATTAATTCATAAGCGATGAAACAAAGAACATTCATATACGATTTTACCATATACAAGTCTATACACAAATAGCGAGTATTCACTTTATTATGTAGATGTCTAAATATGTGGCAAAATATAGAGTCTATAGTGATATGTACAGGGGTATATGACGATTAGGCATTGTTGTAACATTACACTCACAGTGATAGTAGACTTCTAGTCAAATTGAATAAACACAAAGGTCTGTTTCCGTGTATGTGTGTGGAATATGGCTTCAATTGATCCTCGTTGCAGAGTCCAACATGTTTTACTTTTTTGATGATTACAAAATAATCACTCAATCAATTTATTTGTAAGTATAGCATTGTATACATATATAGTGTACCTATATTTCATGAAGGTTTCAGGTATATGGATATTGTAGTTTTCTTTTAAACGAGTTTTAAAATTCAGCCTTGTTCAAAATCATATGGCTGCAATTGATTCTGTATTCTATTATTGTGTTTTTTTTTTCGATTAGAAATACATGTGAGGAATGGGGTTTGTTTGAATTGAGCAAAAAGCTTCATTTGTTGACAGGTCCTAATGCGAACATATATTTTATTCGCAGAAATGTAGGTAAAATTTCGGTATTGCAAGATCAACATGAAAAAAACCTTTAGCCAGAATTAGACAATGGCTTTTAACTATATACATTTATCAATATCTTACTGTGGATAGTTGTTGGTTCCAAACGTGTCATGAGAATCGATGTATCCAACTGTTTCATTGTTGGCTTCCAGGAAAGTGCAGGCTGGAAGTACATTTAATATATTTATAAGGCGAGCATAATAAGTTTTAGGCTAGTTAATCAAATGGTTATGTTAAAAAAACTGTTAGAACAAAAGCAAACTCTTTGTAATTATAAGTTACCATAAAATTATTTGGCTCTTCAGTTTGATAATTGAATTGTGATTATTATCAGAATTCTGGTTCATAATGTATAGACAAACTAAAGTTTAATAAAAAATAGTGATTAGATTAAAATTCGCATTCAAACTAAATATTAACTTACCATTTGATACAGAAATTATTCCAAAGAGCAATGCCAATATTATGAAAGACATTTTATCACTTTGGTCTTAATTTCATCCGTGCAAATAAAAACGGTTTAATTATATAAATTATGTTAAATAATTTGAATATATTCCTTGTAATTAGTTTTCTATAATTATATTTTTTCTTATCCTCCAAATGATGATATTTCGCTTTTTTATCTTAATTTGATTTAATCTTTTTGATATACAGACATTTAAACCCTTTAATTCTTTTTTTATATAACTGTTATAAGCGTTTTAGTTTTAGATCCAGAATATTTATTGATGACGTCCCATTACCTAATTAAGGTCACGTCGATTTCGTGTTGGAACCGTATTATTTAAGCACCTCACGATGAGTAAGCATTTGGTTTATGTAAACTGATTTTATTTAGGGTAAGTGCCGAGAATATACAAAGATCAAGTGATTGTTTATGCCATTGAACATATTGGTTTGGTACGGATCACTTAATTACGCGCCATGTTTAAAAAAAATGATCAGTTGATTATGTGTTCTTTACATTAAGGTTTGTCTTATAAAAAAAAACTGTTTTTCAACATAAATGCCTATCAATTTATTAATTTCTTATTATCATAAAATATATATAAGTATCCAAATGGGTTAAAATTGCGTGTGTCGTTTATTTTGCGATTAGATGCATACAATATGCTCTGACCATTTTTTATATTTAAAAAATAGAATCCAAAATTAAATTCAAACATAGTATCAAACATACATTTTGAATCCAGTCCACATTTTTGTTTCAAGTCATGGAACACTTTCACCTGGCCAGCTTTACGATCCAGGTCAAGGAATCATGGAACACAGTGGTTTGTGACCTGTGTTATTGTCTTGTGTTATATGGATCATTCTAAATGGACACACTCGTAAAACTCATTGCACCATGTATTGATCACCACGGGGCATTTGATCCATAATGGAATGACAAGGGTAGATATGTCGTGCTTCTTATATCTACGCATGTTAATGTAGAAAAGTTAAATAATGGCTTTGGCTAAGAATGTAACAGTAACTGATATAAGACGATTATAATTTCAAATCTTAAGTACATCTTCGGTTCTAACAATATTCTTGCGTATGTTAGTATAGGTTATTTCTATGTACGAGAGCTTTATGAGAATTATTAACAGTCGAGCGGTAATAATTCGAAGACAGTCCAAGATCATAGAAATAACGGACTTATTACCAGGTTGCTTTAGGACTTGGGGCTCCCAATAAGCGACGGTCAGTAATTGCAATTCATTAGTCGAATGTTTTGTATTTAGGTAACAGCCATTTGATCAAGGAAATGATTGCTTTTATTTTCCTAATTAATCTTGGTGGTAAACACATCAATTGAAAATTATCATAGCTATTCGAAAGGCATTTGTTTTTTTAAGTGCTTATAAATATGAGTCGGAAACAATATTTAGAGTCTACAGCAAAAATAACTTTATTTAATCAGAAACCGTGCTTTTCAACGGACTCGTTTTTTTTCGGAAAGCACATCTAGCACTATGGCCTTAATTGCCTTGTCACATTGGAAATTTATAGGATTCGTTTTCTCCAAATAAACACTGTTTTCAAATGTAGGTTTATTTTGTTTTTATTATCTTAATTGTTTAAATATTCAGTAATTGCATCTTTGGTTTATTTGAAAATATTATTTTTACAGTATTATTTAGCAAGGACGATTTTTCACCCCTAAAAAGTAAAAGATGTGCCATTTTCTATTGAAATCATGTAGAGTATGAGAAAGTAAAGACAACGTTTAGACAGACTGTTCGTTAGAACTAAACACATTAGAATATAATAACTGTTATAGGCTTAGACAAAAACTACATAAAACAAAACAAAAAACAATATTAGTAAAGTTCATAGTTTTAACAAATTTGGTTAGAAATAAATAATAGACATAAACATAGCTACCTATCTTTATAAAACAAACAAAAACACTTTTTATACAATGTATATACATTTCATAAGCAACTAAATTATATATCTCTTTAAAATCACAAAACATCCAAATACGTCAATATATTCTGACAAACCGAATTCAAATGTTCCAAAGTCCTTTCATCTACATCTTCCTTCCATTTATAAGCCGTTGCAGTCGAATTACTCCGCGCAGTCCCAAAAGCAGATTCATGAACAACCTTTTTAGTCTCTCCATTATTCGAATCTATCCATTTTTGTACATCAGGTGATAAGTCCAAATCGAGGAATTCATAGATGCGTTCGTAGTTTGCTTGCTGATTTGATGCAACGTCCTCGTATAGGATTTCAATAAAATTATCCGGGTACATTGTGGCTAATCTATCGCGTGTCACGATATCACTTTCCATCTTTTTACATAATAGTTCCGCTTCAGTGACAATCTTAGAAACAGGTCGCGGACGACTCAAGCGTGACAATAAACCTATTTTGCTCCGTGAATGCACGATACCCCTGGGATCACGCAGTAAATGTATGATTTTCAAATCTGGATTCTTTTTTAGCATATATTCAACAGTTTCCATTGCTAAGCGGATAACTTTCGTTGCTGTAGCGGTTCGTTGTTCACATTGAGATTCTATGTGGCTTGCACAACTTTGGCAGACAGAGTCTAGTCTAGACATACAGTCTATCCGTTGTTCCATTTCGATAACTTTGGTTATGCCGGCCGCTTGGGCTAAAAGAGGGAGTTTTTGGTCGTTTGGATTTTCGTCGAATAGCTCTTTGAATTGATGGCATTTATCGAACCTGAAACAAGCAGAATATACAAATTTTGCGTCGATTTTATTTTAAGATCTTTATCATCCGAATAAGTACCTTGTCACACTGGACATTGTATTGAGTTTTTTTCCTTCACAAACCGTGTTTTCCGTGTATTTGTAAGAAAAACGGATAAGAACTCAACGAAAGGCGACGTGTGACAAGGGCCTAAGAGTGTTTTATTCATTATCGACCAGTTTGAATTATCTATTGACATTATATCATTATTTGCGCACCTGTGATGAAAATAAAGATTAAAACATTATTGTATGTGCTCATATTGTGTACCATCCGCTATTGTACAGATCCGCTGTCAATTTGAGCAGATTTGTATTGTTTTTTTAACGAAAGTTTACGCTTTGGTCTGTTTTGATATTTTTTGGTCTAGCCAACTAAATGCAATATATATAACCATACACTGATACATGTATATTCTGAAACACAATGCATTATGATACAATATAGAAGCAATTATCTTACGTTTAATTAAATGTGAAAATAATTATTTGCACTTACTTTTCGATGACACATCGTTGCTTATTCTTATCCTGGCAGTGACTCATAGCCTGTCTTGCATTTGCTACTTGGACTCCAGCTTCTTTCAGACCCGTTGATACACAGCCGGTGTATTGGGGATTCTTCCAAATTGAGCCGTCCTCTAGAGAATAATCAAGAAACAATACGAAACAAATTTATCATTTGAATTGATCATTGCTTAAATAAATTTTCTTCAAAAGCACTTTAACTTTTAAAATTTATTCATGTGGTGCTTTTCGGCAATTTTCGGCCAGCAATACCCTTATATTTAAAGTTTCACAATACTCTTTTCCGAGTCTATAGTACTATAGTACACGATATTTTAAGCGTAGTACATTATCAAAAAGGTCAATGAATATAATATTCATCACTTGATATTGATAAATTTAGCTTCATTACAATTTCATAGAGTCCATACATGAGTGATACTCACCAAGACCTCTACCATGGAACAGCGTTTCAGGAACGATTTGTTTATAATCACATCCCAAGAGGGCATTTAGACTATTTGACAATATTTCGTGTTCAAGCTCTGGTATTTTCCTGCAATAAAACTAACTATTTTGAGATCGAAAACGATTCTGCAACTTGTTTATGTATAAGGCTACCGAATTTATCGGGATTGTAATTAATATGTTTAATTGTGTTATCTAGAGTCATGAGTGTTTGATTCGCGAAGATCACACAGGAGCCGTCATCAAACTAACTTACTAAAAACTACGATCACTTAAAAATATATATAATGTAAATATATAAATTGAAATAAGGAATAAACTATATATAAGATAATAACTAAGAGCTACGAACCTTCGTGTACCATTCGTATAAAACGTCACATCTACTGGATACACTCCACCAATAACACTAAAATACATGTGTTTGTAAACTCCGTCAAGCGGTTCAAACCAATAGGCAATGTCTGGATTCTTCTTGAATAGTTCACCAACAAAGGTCGAGCCGCTTCGCATGTAGGTAAATAATAGGATCTGTAAAATGAATCAACCAAAATGATAGATAGCATTGATAATTATAAAATGGGAACAAAACTCATAAAAGTATTTTAGAACCCGGCCCTGCCCTGGGCCCGCCCGAATCGGAAGTTTTTGTTCGAACTTTCCCTCTAACAAGCTTGATTTTTTTATAGGAAGCTCAACACGCTTCATTACTTTT
>LQRL01120003.1:5242-22253 GCA_001703475.1 Hydroides elegans
CCTTCGTAACGCCTTGACTATTATTATGAAACTAATTAGAGCACTTCTTGTTTAAATATACAGAGAAATTCCATATGTTGACAAAGAGGTAGCTTTATCATCAATTTCTATGTTTGGAATCCATGCGGTGCAACAGCCCCACCCTTTCATTACATTGATGCAAAACCCACCTATTTACACAGAAATAGCCTTCAGGACAGATATAGCAAGCCGACGCTCCCGTGTGGTTCATGAACGTGCCATTGCCACATGCAGTTGGCGTATGCGAACCTTCCTCACAGTAGAAGCCGGCCGGGCAAATATCGCCTGTTGTGGCGTCCGTGGGCGTGCTGGAGTTGGCGCCCAGTGAGCAGTAGTAGCCCTGGGAGCAGGGACCGGTGATGTTGGTCCAGCCGTAGTGTTCGCAGTAGAAGCCTGGAAATCAAATACTTAGTGTTAGGACTAATTCATAAAGTTATAATTTTATTAAATAAATTGATTTTGTCGAATGATTTGTGAATTATTAATTGAGTGTTTACAATGTTAGTGTGTACGACTATTTGCCAAGAAGTATCTATTCGCTGTTAAATGGCTGATTTTTCAATGCAATATACTATGAGCCAAAAACATAACCACGTTTTGATCTTTGGCCTATTTGTCTACATATTTCTACTGCATAATAAACAACATACATGTAGAAGTCTACTACATTAGTATTTAACAGCTGCCAATGTTTTAATGAAAGATTGCGATATCAATAGATAAATTAGTGTTGAAAAATAATGTTTAAATACCTCGACCCTATTTCTCAAACAACAACGAAAACTCGATCGAAAACACGGGCTGAATACTACAATATGTTACCCCTTCTTTTTTCCCATAATCTTAAAAACTGATCCAAAGTCCTCTCTCACCTGGTGTACAAGCCAGACAGTCATCCAGCGCCTGCATTCCATCCCGGTCCTGGTAGGTGCCTGGCGGGCAGGGTTGGCTTATTGCTGTACCGTTCGGGCAATAGTGCCCAGCCACGCATACGTCGCCGTAGAGTTGGGCAACGGGGTCGGGCTCCTCGCTGCGACCGCTGCAGTAGAAGCCTGAATTGAAAGAGAATGTATAATAATATAGCAAATCATATAAATGTCAGTTTGAATTTTGCTATAGACGATGGTGTCTCTTGCTATTAGTTAGATGTATAATGGCTCGTTTGAGATGTTACTTGGACATAGTCATTTTGCGCTTCAAACTAAAGCGATATCATTAATTTAACAGAATTTTATGGTCGAGCGAAATGATGTTGTTATGCATTATACGCATGTGAAATAAAGGCCAAAACATTTTTTCTACAATGTGGTTTTTTCTTTTAATTATTGTGTTTAAGATGAAACTTTTCATTATATCAAATAAAAATTGATTTCCGTCCTTTCAATAAAGTTGTAATATTAACCAGGTTTTATTGCACTCACCAGCCCAGCAAGTACCCGACTCCGCCGTCAGTCCAGTCCTTCCACAATAGAATCCCGGCGTGCAATCCTCACACTGCGTCTCATTACTCAATCCCTCCACATTACTAAACGTCCCAATAGGACACGGCTCTCCGGTTACTGACCCCGTGCCGCAATATCGACCGGGCGGGCAAATGTCGCCTGTCACGCCATCTGTGGGTGTTGAGGTGTAGGCGCCCAGCGTGCAGTAGTAACCGTCGTTGCATTCGGCCGTAGGCTCTGTGTTTCCTGGGGAAAGCAAACGGTGAAAGCTTAATGGGGGACATGCGTTAATATCTTTAAATATTTAGTCACTGATTCGATTAACTTAAGAATGTTGATGTTAGAATGATTCGTCGTTACT
This sequence comes from Hydroides elegans, assembly GCA_001703475.1. Taxonomy (NCBI): domain Eukaryota; kingdom Metazoa; phylum Annelida; class Polychaeta; order Sabellida; family Serpulidae; genus Hydroides; species Hydroides elegans. The sequence goes on from LQRL01120003.1 coordinate 7,067, forward strand.
AGGAAAGAGGATATTCTTATAATTATTTTGTCAGTTTTAGGCAAGTTTGATTCCCTTAAATATAGTGTTGGCATAATAACCAACCAGATAAAAAAATCCAATATATAGTCTATCTATCAAATAAAAAAGCTTTAATATTGATTGTAAGCTTATTTCTTTGGTTTAAGTATAAATTACAATAGGTTTGGAATGCAGTGGGTTCTTGCTGATTTCTCGACTCGTAGTGTTCATGTTATTAACTTTAATTGCCCTACCAGGTCCACTACAGAACCATCCAGGGTCACAAGGCGTGCACTGGTCGGCGCGTTCAAGGCCAGTCTGGTTGCTATAAGTGCCGTTGGGACACAGATACTGCAGCGGGTGCTCGGTGTTCATTGGGCAGTAGCTTCCTGGTGGGCATTCGACGGGAACGTCCACGCCGCGGTAGCTGCGGAATCGGCTGTCAGAAGGAGATCAAGGGATCATTATTTAATATTTATTCATTTAATATGAATTTGTGTGTATAAGATGGAAAGCTATTAGTGATCCGTGAATCTTGTTCCACACCAAATATGCTGTTTCATTAGTCTTCAAAATTATACCCGTTTTTAAGACTTTTTAACAAAATTCTTTTAATTGGCTTATATGTTTTAACAAATACTACACACAGTATAATATTTCGATTATCATTTAGTTTTCTACTTCAAATGTTTACTTAATATAGGTTTTACGTAATAAAAAAAAATACGAAAATAACTTCAAAACCTGAATCATAGAATCTTAACACGTACCTAAAGTTTCCGTATGTCGAATTCACATCATCATCGAGCGACTCAAAATCACCAAACGCCTTACAATACGATCCCGCCGGACAGTCATCACACGTGTACTCCCTCCAGTGCGGCTGATAGAACCCGGATGGACATCCCGTTTGATTATAGCTCCCGGTAGGACACGTATGTCCCGGACTGCACGCGTACTCCTGGGGCTGAGCGGTGTCTTGGCCTCCCGGGCAAAAGAAGCCCGGGTCGCAGTCGCCGCTAGGGGTGGTGAGATGGTAACCGGCGCAGTATTTGCCGGGAGTGCATGATTCGCAGTCGGCCACGCTGATGCCGGCAGTCGTATCTGGAGGGGAAGGTTAAGTTTTTTTATATGAACTACTTGAAAATCGAAATACTCACATCATCTTTTATATTATTTAAATACTATACGTTTATATTATTGAAATTGTTAATTCGGAAATTAGCAATCGGGATAATCAAACAGCGGAAGAAACGTGAAATTGAATTATAGTTTAAATCATAGTTATACGCGAGTTTTTATATAGGCCTACATTTTTGTATAAATCCATGATGCGTGTGTATGTTTCTTTCTTCATCCTTAATGTATGTACATGTACAATGTATTCAATCACGTTTATAAAACAAATGTTATCAAGCGATTTCACCAAACACCAAAAATGCTAAAATAGTCCATCACATACTTCTGAAGGTTCCAGGTGGACACGGCTGCTGAATGGGCGTGCCTTCGGGACAGAAATATCCCTCTTCGCATTCCACAGGGTTTGGCATGATGTCACTTCCGTTGCAGTAATAGCCCTCGGAACAGTTTCCGGCGGGCAAGGAGAGAGCGGCGACGTCACAGTATTGGCCCGGCGGGCATGCGAGAGGATAGCTGGACCCCTCGGGGCAGTAAGTGCCTGAAATTCAATACATGTGAAATGAATCCCATGAATACCTAATTTCGAATCGAGTTTAGTGGTTGGCAATTTCAAAACAGTTTTACGAATCAAATAAATGGATGGGGATATTTTGATTTAAAAGATAACTAGAAGGTCAGTGACCTTGGATCCCCCGTGAACTTCGTAGAAATTCGTAGATGCAGGATGGTCAGTATTTACTAAAAATTAATCTTGGAAATAACGTACTATTTTGCGAATAAACAAGATCATGTGATGAAAGAAAAACATAGTAACATCTTGCATCATCACTCACTTCTTTCTGAAGACATCTCTTGAACTGACGAGATCAGTTGGCAAAAGTATCCTCAATTTATAAATTCAAGAAAATATGCTTGTATTAGCACGAGCTCACATAGCACACCCAAAATGCCTTTGAGAGGCAACTGACACGGCCAGTGAAGCAAAAAGATAATTTCATTACATTAAATTATGCTTACATAAACACGATTGCTTATATAAGCACACCCCAGATACTTTTGAGACGCAGCTGACAAGGCCAGTGAAACAAAAATATCATTTATCTTACACAGCAAATATACTTACATAAGCACTATTACTTTTGTAAGCCAATTTCAAATGCACCAGGCTCCCAAGATAAGTGTTAATACATCTCTATTTATTTGCTGATTAATATGCTGATATAAGCATGATTGCTTATAAATATGCTTATATAAGCATAATTGCTTATAAAATCACACACAAAATGTTTTGGAGGGCAGCTGACGAGACAAGTGAAGAAAGAATATCATTTCACTTATCAAAAAAATAATATGCTTATATAAGCATGTTTGCTTATATAAGCACATACCACGTACTTAAATGATAATATAATATATTATCACCAACATTTCCTCATCTGAATATGAACTTTTTTAAGTGCATCGAAATCGACAATTTTCAACCGATCGAGATGACACCATGACGAGGCACGTCAGACCTTGGTTTATATGTGTATTAAATTAAAAATCTCTCGCTCAATTCCTTCACACCAAACTCGCGTGCACAAAGTACTTAACATCGGGTGAAATTGTAAAAATCGAGAATTTTTAAAGTGTTCCAGAATCGACAATTTTCGACCGATCCAGATAAAACCTTGACGAGGCACGGCTTCAGACCTCGGTTTATACGAGAATAAAATTTGAAAGGTCTAGCTTAATTGCTTCATACCAAACTCGCCTGCACAAAGTACTTGGCATCTGTAAAATGATTAAAATCGACAATTTTTAAAGTGCTCCAGAACCGACAATTTTCAACCGATCGAGATAAAACCTTGACGAGGCACGACTTCAGACCTTGGTTTATATGTGTATTAAATTAAAAATCCCTAGCACAACTCCTTCATACCCAACTCGCGTGCACAAACTACTTTACATCTGAAAAAAAGAGTTTAAAATCGACAGTTTTTAAAGTGCTCCAGAATCGACAATTTTCAACCGATCGAGATAAAACCTTGACGAGGCACGACTTCAGACCTTGGTTTATATGTGTATGAAATTTAAAATCTCTAGCACAACTCCTTCATACCCAACTCGCGTGCACAAACTACTTAACATCTGAAAAAAGTTTAAAATCGACAATTTTTAAAGTGCTCCAGAATCGACAATTTTCAACCGATCGAGATGAAACCTTGACGAGGCACGACTTCAGACCTTGGTTTATACGGTAAATAATTTCAAAGCTCTAGCTCAACTCCTTCATACCCAACTCGCGTGCACAAAGTACTTAACATATGTAAAAATGATTAAAATCGACAGTTTTTAAAGTGCTCCAGAATCGACAATTTTCAACCGATCGAGATAAAACCTTGACGAGGCACGACTTCAGACCTTGGTTTATATGTGTATTAAATTTAAAAGCTCTAGCTCAACTCCTTCATACCAAACTCGCGTGCACAAAGTACCCTATATCAAGCGGGACAGACAGACGGACGGACAGACAGACAGACAGACAGACAGACGGACGGACAGACGGACAAGCTCAACCCTATATCCCCTCGTTTTCACGGGGGATAAAAACACTGAAATCTAAACGTAAAGTATACCTATCATGATTATTTGTTGCTTTCAGAGGAAATTCATCATTTCAGTTTAGACTATTTTAGGCAATTTCAGTATTATATTTTAAAAGTGATGTTCAAATTGAGACTAAATTTAAATTGTATGTACAAATATATACGTATCTTACCTGGCGTGCAGATGCCACCGGTCTCATTCAACGAATAAATAGGACACGACGGGTCATCAGTGACATTGACCCAGTGTGTCGGTCTTGAGTCGTAGGCGCCTCGGCTGCAGTACCATCCGGGGGCACAGTCGCCGGTTGGTTCAGGTTGGCCGGCGCCCTCGCAGTACTTGCCAGCTGGAAGTTAAGTATATAAATTGATAATTAAATAAAAAAAATCAATGCATTGAAGATGTCGTTTGCATTAATACGCAACAGTTAATTTTTTATAAACAATCTCGTTCTTTTTACGAAATACTAATCTTAATAGTTTATCATTGTCGGTTACAGAAGTCTACTGTTAACTGATGTCATTTTTCATATCATGTCATGTTGTCGTTATATGCATTTACCATTCAAAATGAGATTCAATAAAAGAATATTTCGAAGAAAATATCAATTTGATAACACTTCAAATTTATTGCAAATAGTTACTCAAATATTCTAACAATAACCAACAAAGCCTACCTGTACATGGTTGGCAATCAAGCACCTCATCCGCATGCGTCCTATTATTAAACGTTCCCGCGGGGCACTCAAACTGATACGGTTCCTCCGTGCTCTGCGGGCAATAGGCGCCCCGTGGGCACGGCGTCATTATATAGGTCGAAGAATTGGCCACACAGTAGTAGCCGGATGGGCAGGGGAGACAGGAGGCCTGGCGTTCCACTTCGTTGTAAGTGCCGGCTTCGCATGAGATTGGGTCGGCGGTACCCTCGGGGCAGTAGTGGGCGATGGGACATTCACCTGCGAACGGATACATATTTGATTTCATAATTCATATTATTTCGCTTTATATTATATTAAGCATATTATTTCATATCTTATCATAATTAGACACTAAATACAAGGAATCGCCTAATCTATAAGTAAAAGGTATGAAACTTTTAAAGAAAACATAGCAGTATGATTCGATCACGTTTTACTCCATAAATCGACAAAACTATAGGCTTGAATCTATGGTACATTTACGTTAAAATCTATAGGACATCTACTAAGATACCTTATTTGTGGCTGACTAAAACACAGTCTAGCAACAAAATAATTTAAATTCTAAATTAATATCAAAACACACATGTATAATTCGCAAGGGCACACACGACGATACTAACCTCCAAACCCTGTGTTATTATTACTAGGCGCCGGTGTATCCACCCCATAGCTGCACCAATAGCCCGGTGCACACGGAGCCGTATAATTATCTGCGCCTGCCACACCGCAATAGAAGCCGCCGTCACATTGTGTACACTCGCTGGCGTCCTCGAGAAGTTCGGTTGGGCCGTAGGTGCCAAGTGGGCAGAGCTCCATGTCGAAGCCAGTGTTGCCTGGGCAGTAGCGACCCAGTGGGCAGGGGTCGGCTCTGTTGAATGGTTTGATATATTGATCGAATTTTAGTTTTGCTTATCATTTGACAATTAATATAACTGCAAAATGGTATTCTTGTATAATTATTTTGATTTTCTATATTTTTTGCTTAAATATGAACCGCGCATGAAACTATTTTATGGTAAATGTGTCCTGAACGTTAATACATATACGAGTAAGCTTAGCATTTAAAGCGATTCTTATAGGTCTATAGACCCATATCTTAGACACAAACACATGCAAGTATATAACTATTGTCCTACCTGTCCTGGTTGACACAGTAGTATCTAGGCGGACACACATTGCACAGCGCCGCCATGGTATGATTCATATACCAGCCATCCTCACACGGCAACGGCAGTGCCGTACCCGTGGGACAATAGAATCCTGCCGGGCAAATATCACCCGTCACGCCATCTGTGGGCGTCGATGTATTGGCTGCACTCTCACAGTAATATCCCTCTGTGCAGTCATCCGTGAAATTCAGCTGACCCTGTCGCTCACAGTATTTGCCACCATCACAGTCTATGCAGTCAATTAAATCATCGTGGCCGGTGTCTGGGAGGTAGGTGCCCGCGGGGCATGGGATGGGCGTGCCGGTTTCCTCGGGGCAGTAATGGCCGCCAGGGCAGAAATCGCCGTATGTTTGGCCGATGGGGTTGGGGTCGATAGCGCCCAGGCTGCAGTAGTGGCCGGCTGTACAGTTACCGGTTGGCTCGGTGAGACCTGTGTTAATAGACGCAAAAATAATGCATGTATTCGTATATCAAATCAAAAATTGTCCTTAATAAAAATGAATTAAATCATCGTGTTGGTTAATAGAATCGATTAACAATTTATTGTGCCTTTCAATACAATATGTACCAATCGTTGACCGACATTTCTCTTTAATAATACTATCGTTTTAACTTAAAAATCTGTTTGTTAAACGATTGTTCACACAATGTAGATCAACATTGTTTTATGTACACACACACACATATTTAAACTAATATTGCATAACTTACAGTGTAACTTTCATCATTTCCAAGGAATAAAATATGCCCAACATACCTTCAGTCTGACAGTAGAAGCCCGGCGTACAATCCTGGCACTCAGTTACATTCTCCAGCCCATAGACATTGCTAAACGTGCCCTGTGGACACCGCGTGCCTTGGTCACTTCCGTCTGGGCAATAGTAGCCCGGAAGGCACTCGTATCCGGTGACGCCGTCTTCCGGTCGCGAGTTGTTTGCTGCAGAGACGCAGACGTAGCCGGCGTCGCAGAGGTCGCTCGGTGCAGTCAGGCCTGTGAATATAGAGGTGTAAGGAATTGCATTAATCTGTATGCATGCATTATAATAAGTCGTTAATTTTCATCATAAAAAATCGAGTTAGTGAAGCATGTTATGCAAGCACATTTTTCACGAATAAGTATTTATTTGAAGAAGTATTTCTGCATCTAGGCTTTGAATTAATGTAGAATGTTTTGATATTATAAGCGTCTTTGAATGCAGAATATCTTGAAGGATACCACATACGTACATCAATAAACATTCATTAAGGTATTCATAATGTATTTATTACAAGTGAATACATCATTTACTTTTATTTTGCCATAAGAGGAAAGTAGATATCCGTACCATAAAGGCCACAGTAGTATTCGATTAAAATCACTTTTCATAAACTTGTTTTGATGCACGCGAATACATATTATATTATCATTTTAACATAAGCGTTAAAAGCAGATATGCATACCATAATCGCCACAGTAGTATCCGCCTGGGCAGGACGTGCAGTCGATCTCTCGCTCCAACAGCGTCACATTGCTGTAGGTGCCAGGCGGGCAGCGGAATTCTTGGGCGCCAGTCGTATTCTCAGGGCAGTAGGAACCTGGGTGGGCAGATGTGTCCATATTATCAATGATTTGTCGAATGAAAAAATGATATTGAGTGATTAATGATTAGTGATTAGATGAATACAAAACTCTATTAGAATGTATTGGCATAACGCTTAGTTAATGCTATTGCACGTGAGTAATTCCAGCATTTGATAATTAACTGCCTATACAATACATTATTCATTTAACGTTATAAATCGATTTCATTGTTATAAAATCTGTTGCATTTTTTTTAGCTTAGCTACAATGTATATATCCTTTACCTGCTGGGCAATCCACTGGTGCAATCACCCCACCTCCATTCTCAAGCGCATCACAATACCGTCCAGCTGGACAATTCTTGCACATATCCTGCTGTATCTCATCCTGATAATATCCAGATGGACACGGAACAGGATCGGGCGTTCCCAATGGACAGTGGTGACCCAAAGTGCAGTTGTACTCTCCGGGCGTCGCGGTTTGCTGGCCTGGAGGACAATAGTATCCAGGGGCGCACATGCCGGTTTCTATGGTGTCTGCGGGGCCTTCGCAATAATAACCGGCTGTGCAGTCGTTGCACCAAGTTAAGTTGGTAGCACCGGATACGCTGGACATGGTGCCTGGAAATGTAATAATATAATATATAAGGATTAGGTATTATAAAGAAAAATAGTGCTATAGTTATCATATAAATATATCTCATACATGTACATCTAGTCATTTTCTCATACAATTTGCATAGTTTGTGTCAATTATGCATATTATGCAAGTACATTATACATGTTTATTGCGATTACGGTTACGATAACACCTATCATTTAATGAGAATAGAGCAGTGATGAATCTATTTTCTCAACACACCTGCAGGGCAAACAGTTGGCGTTCCAGATCCCTCCTCACAATAATGCCCCGGGGGACACACCCGATCCGCGGGATCCGGTTGCTCAGCACTTCCATTACAGAAATACCCTGGATCACACAATCCAGCCGGCGCCTCCAGGGTCCACTGATCACAATAGTAACCATAGCTACAAGCCAACGGGAACGGCGTGCCCGGCGGGCAGTAGGTGCCCGGCCAGCAGCGCCCGCCCGTATGGTTGGCATCGGGGCAGGAACAGTCGACTAGGTCGGTGGCGTTGTTTGTGAGTGAAGGTTCGGCCATCCAGGAACCGCCTGTGCAGAACCAGCCGGCTGAGCAGTTGCCTGTCGGAAGGTGTTGGCCGTCCACTGCTGTGTGAATAGAAATATGGTAATGATTTATTTTGAATAATGTATGTTTTGAAGTTATGTGTTAAGCGTTTATATTGGTTATGTTTGTTTAATAATCAATAAAATGTAGATAGTAAAAGCATTAAATGCTGATAAAACAAATCACGTCGAAAAATAGGTCCTATTCTATGTGGATCTGAAGGTATCCCTTAAACAGTTATTTCTTTCCTTAGTTTTACATGTATATATTACAATATGATATACAGTGTATATCATTTGTTGACTACGCAATGTGAAACGAATTTCTAAGCTACTCACATTCACAATATTCGCCAGGCGGACACATGAGACAATCCTCGGGTCCGTCCGAGCCCAAATCCGGATTATATGATCCTTTCGGACACGGAAACTCGAAGCCATGACGCGTCGAGGTCGGACAGTAGTGGCCCTCTGGACAGATCTGAACGGAGTAGTCGGTGCTGTTTCGCATGCAGTAGTAGCCAGCTGGACAGTCGAGACACTCTGGCAGGGTCGTCACGTCGCTGTAATGTATCATAAATATGTAAGTGCAAAACTATAGTTTATACACATGTTGGTTTATATAAATGTGTGCTGCATCTGAATTATTCATATATCGAAATTGGTCATGTAACTTTATGTCATTTTTTGGTAATGAGTAACTTCAGCATGCTTAAAATGTCAGTTTTATTTATTCATCAACGTAGCACAATGTATTGCTCAATATACTATTTTACGTACGCATATGAGCCGGGTTCGCATCCTAGTGGGTTCGTGGTGCCTTCGGGACAATAATGACCCACCCAGCATTCACCTCCTTCGCCCGTATGCCCGCCAGTTGGTGTAGCAGTGTCAACGCCTAGAAAGGAGAATAAAGTTATGATTTTTTCTTACATAATTACATTCAAAGCATGGTTTACATCTTAAGAGGCATTTACGTAGTGTCAACGGTGTACATTGTTTTAGCAATAGATTGGACGAAGGTTAACGGTGGTTATGTTCTAATGAATAATATATTTATATTTGTAATTGTATATTTTGCTTGTAGTGAGCTCATATGAAATGAATGTCCATGTCTTCAAACGAATGATATACACGTATTAGTATTTCTTACTTCAGCAGAAAAATTTACTTATATATGAAATGAAAATTATGAAAAATATACACCTACCTGTAACGCAGTAGTATCCCTCCGTGCAGTTTCCAGACGGTTCGCTCAGTGCCTGCGTTTGACAATAACTGCCACCATCACACTGTGTACACTCGCTCTCATTCCTCAAGCCCAAGATAGGATTATACGTTCCTCTTGGACAAGGCTGCAAATCAGCGCCCGTGTTCTGTGGACAGTAGTACCCAGTCGGACACGGTTCGGCATCATCGCGGTTAACGCAATAGAAACCGGCTGGACAATCATAGCATATGGCAGCACCAGTGTGGTTGGTGTAGGTACCATTGGCGCAGAAGTTGTGGTATGGGGAACCAGTAGGACAGTAGGAGCCCGCCGGGCAAATATCACCGGTGATACCATCCATAGGAGTGGCGGAACTGGAGCCCAAGACACAGTAAAAGCCTTCGGTACAATCACCGGTAACCGCATCCAAACCGGTCGAGTTACAGTATTTACCGGCAGTACAAGGTAGACACGCAGAATCATTAGTCATGCGTGTGAATGGCTGGTAGGTTCCCGCGTCACAAGCAATGGGCCAGTGGCTGCGCTCAGGGCAGAAATGACCGACGGGGCATTCATCACCGTAGATTTGACCGACTGGCGTTTCCGATTGGGAACCGTTGATACAATAGAACCCAGCGAGACAGGAGCCATTGGGTGCTGAGAGACCTGATTGCGCACAGAATTCACCAGCTGGACAAATAGTGCATTCATCTAATGCAGGCAGCTCATCGCGATCTCCGAAAGTGCCAATGGGGCAAGGTACGGGATAGGATTCTCCCTGGACGCAATAATAGCCCTGTGGACATCGGTCGCCACCCTCAGCTGAAAGATCTGTCGGTGCCGGGGTCGTAGCTCCAAGGACACAATAGTAGCCAGCGAAACATTGTCCTGTTGGTTCGGTGATATTCTCAGCTTCGCAGTACCACCCGGGTGGACAGAATCTGCATTCATCGACGGATTCCAAGTGCGTTGCATTGCTGTAGGTGCCGATCGGACATGGATTCGCGCGCATGGTTTCTGTTCCATTGGGACAGAAAAATCCCATGGGACATTCCTTAGGTGTCACAACGCCATGTGATGGTGCACCCATACCGCTTTGGTCTTCTGCTATAGCCTCGTTTCGGTCACAGTAATAACCACCGGGACATTCAATGCAATGGTCTTGTTCGGGATCTGGTTGGTAGTAGCCGGATTCGCAGGCATACTGCTGTGGGCTTCCTTGTGGACATTGGTGACCCTCCAAACAGCGGTTGCCTGGTGGTTGGGCCACTGTAGAACCCTCGGGACAGAACCATCCTGGATCGCAAGGGCCATCGGGTGTCGGGTTTCCGTAGCCAGCGCAGTATTGGCCTCCTGTGCAGTTCTGGCAGTTGGTTTCGTTCCATTGCGCAAACATGTCATTGAATGAACCGGGTTCACATGCATTCGGCGCATAGCTGCCCTCAGGACAATAATGGCCCAGCGGACAGATATCACCCGTTGGATCATCCACAGGATTTGGCAATATGGTACTTCCATTACAATAATAACCCGCCATGCAAAGTCCGCTCGGCGCATCCAATCCATCCATTTGACAATAGGAACCAGCGTCGCATTCAATAGGTTGCGAGGCACCAGCTGGGCAGTATGTGCCAGCGCGACAATAGCCACCCATGTTGAGGAAGGGGCATTGACAGTCTTCAGTGTAGTTGCCTTGGATTGTCGGCTGAGCGGCCCATGAACCCAGAGTGCAGTACCAGCCGGGGTCGCAGGTACCAGCCGGCTCGGCGAGGCCTGATGGTAATCAAGCAAAATTAATATTAGTTAACGTTCTAGCAAGTAAAAAGGCTACCACGAAATATTAATCCTTAATTCCAGTTATATCCACCGATTATGAAAATATCAGAATAGTAGCCTATATAGTTTTTAGAAATCGTAATCTATCCTGGATACCATTTTTATTTCGATGATTTTTCCTTTTAAAATTTCCTCAAAATATTTAATGAAGTATGATTATTTTACATTTTTTTTACTTTTAAAAAATCGTATTTAGCTTAAATGATAACTCTTACCTTCTGTGGGACAATAGTGGCCGGGCAAACACAGCTGACAATCATTCTCGCTCTCTCCTCTCGTCTGATTATTAAACGTTCCATTCGCACACGGATACTGGTCTGCAAACTCAGTATTATTAGGGCAGAAATGTCCCATTGGGCACTCGATGGTCTGGTTTGCGCCCGCCGGGCAGTAGAAGCCAGGGGGACAAGCGAGGCACGCGGGTTGCAGGGCGATTGGGTTGTAGGTGCCGCCCAAGCAGTCGATGGGAGAACTGGAGCCACGCGGGCAGTAGGTGCCTAGAAAATAAACGTTTGTTTGTTGTTGTACGTTTTTTTTTATTTTTATTTCGAAAGATACGCGTAGGTATTTTAGGTAAATAATCATCATATAAGGATTTTATTTGCCTTTAAATATAGTATTTTTTTTTCAATTTTCTTAATGTCAGATGCTCTGTAAATGTTTAACGTGGCAAAGTATACACGTTTTATTTTCAAATAGAATTTCGATGTTAGCATAATACCTGCATAATCCAGGCCAACAAATATTTTCACAAATGGTTATTATTAAAGTAACATGGACTCTCTTACCTGCTGGACAAGGACCTCCTGTGCTCGACACCTCACTCGGATTTGACGCATTGGCCGATCCTACACAGTAGTATCCTTCATCGCACTGATCCGTCGGGTAACCCAACCCAGGCGTCTCACAATAATGTCCCGGCAAGCAATCCTGACACTCAGCCTCAACAACCAACATGGTATCATTGCTGAACGTCCCAGCTGGACAGGGTTCCGGAATAGCAGTCGTTGCGGCACAGTAATGGCCTTCTGGGCATGGTCCCGCGACACCGGGTCCCAATCCGTTGGGTGTGGGTGAATCAGATCCCTCTGTGCAATAATACCCAGCATCGCAGGTACCAGCGACACTGGTTGAGTTCATTTCATCACAGTAATAACCGCCATCACATTGCGTGCAGTTCTCCACCGCGTACATATTGGTGAACTGCCCATACGTTCCAACAGGACATGCTTGCCACACGTAACCAGTCCCTTCGGGGCAGTAATAGCCAATGGGGCACGCTTGCTGTGGGAAACCGGGGATACAATACTGACCCGGTGTACACAACGTACAGAACTCCAAACCATTGGAATCACTATATGAACCCGGTTCGCACTCAATGGGAGCCGCTGAGCCTTCGGTACAGTAATGATTGACAGGGCAGATATTGCCAGTTATGCCGTCGGTCGGGTTAGGGACAGTGGCGCTGCTGTTACAGTAGTAACGGGCTGAACAGTTGCCGTCCGGTTCGGCGTTGCCGTAGCCTTCGCAGTATTGGCCGCCCAGGCAGGGTTGGCATTGGGATTCATCGATCAGACCTATATAAAGATGAACAATATTTTGGTGATTAGAAATAGTTTCGTAGTGAAACTAACGAACTAACTTAATCTACTAGACCTCTTTCTTATTTTTTCTTGCTTTGTCACAATTCACCTTAAAAACAAGCAGGCTGTACACCTAAGTATTTCTTACATACATCTTTAAGATTTTCCACTTTCTTCCGAGTTTTGTGCCAAAGATATGTTTCGATAAAATTAAGTATTTCTTACATACATTATTTAAAGATTTATCCAATCTCATCCGGATTTTAACAATTTCTAACCTGTGCTTGGATTATAAGTTCCTGGCGGGCACGGCGATGGCTGACTCGATCCTTGCAAACAGTAGCCTCCCTCTGAGCAGATATCGCCAGTGGTGCCATCTGTCGGTGTCGGTGTAGATGAGCCCGAGATGCAGAAGTAGCCCTCTTGGCAGGGACCGCGTGGGTCCGTCATACCCGCTGCAAAATATAATCATTATGGTTTATTAAAAGAATATGAAAGCTTAGGACGTAACGTTCTTATTTAGTCTCGCCTTTTCGAAATACGTTGTCATGATTATAATACAAAAGGGTTCATTTATATACAGTTTTGTTTTGTATTGTATATGTGTTTCTATAGTCAAATCATCAAATTTTGTTTCAAAACAATTTTACTTGAAAAAACAATGGATATCACAATTTTGTTTTTGAAATGCAAAGAAATAGTTGCAGTAGGGGGTTTAATCAATTGTCAATATACTCGTGGTTATTTGTATAAAACAGCAATGGCAATTTAAATGAATGATTAAAAAAACTATAAACTCACGGACATCACAGTACTGTCCAGGACTACATGGGAAGCACTCGGTCTCATTCTTCAGTTGCGTCACATTGTTGTAGGTACCCGGTGGACAGGGATACTCAGTATCGAAACTAGTACCTTCGGGACAATAGTGACCCATCGGGCAAATAATTGGATTCTGGACGCCATGGGAACAGAATGTGTCATTCTGGATTGTGCCGTCACAATAGAAGCCCTCTGGACAGGGTTCGCAAGTGTCCTGAAATATACACATTTATTTACACATAATATAGTGTTGTGTTTTAAAGAGCTTTTTCCTTTTAGTATATGTATCACAAGTAGTCAGAACAAGTTTATTTCTATAGTGCGTACGTGTATATCAAGTCCGTAGATCAAAATTGAAAGATCTTGATTTTTTTTGCACTGTAAAACGTTATGCTGAAAACAGCGAGTCTTATGAATCACCAGTGACATAGACCTGAAACATTATGTGAAACCTCAATCGAGATGAATAATATACATTGAAGCAAATTCATCAAAATATAAAATATATATATACTGAAGAGCAAAAGAAACTTTACAAAGTTTTTTAAAAATAACTTTTTAGCAAAGGAACAAATATTTATTTAATTTTACACACAACATGTGTGGTCAATTCAACACAACTTGGCATGTTCATTCAACCGTGCAATGTTTCGTTAACAAACAGTACCGCGATTCGACCATTACCCTATTCCACGCGGTACTTGGTCAAGAATCAATGACACAACATTCTTTTTGCCGTTAAACTTTTCGGAAAGGAAAACACGTTAAGTGGCTAATTCAACTTTTTGGCGAAAAACGCACATGAAACATGCCACGCCTCTCCAAAGAAGAAAGGGAGCGAGCCATGGGTAACTGGAATGTGGCATATCAGCAACACGCGTTGCTCAGCGGTTCGGGTGTAGTCGGAGGACGGTTTATAATCTTCAAGAGCACCACCAAGCCACAGGAACAACGACCGATCACCCACGAAGCGGCAGACCACGCGTGACGTCAGCGCGCCAGGATCGAGCGATTGTCTGCGAGCACGTTCAAAATCCGTTCAGGACAACAGCACAAACAGCAAGAGAGACACCGGGGCGCAACAATCCAAGAATAAGTCGGTTTACGGTCCGCAGACGTCTTTCCGCAAGACAAATTCGTGCGTACCGACCTTACGTCGGACCCGTCTTGACAGAGCAAAGGATGCGCAATCGGCCGCTAACCATGGCCAAGCACAATGAGGTTTACAGAACTGGAGGCGTGTGGTGTTCAGCGACGAGTCGCGGTATCGTCTTTTCCAAGCTGACGGCCGACAAAGGGTGTATCGGCGACGTAACCAACGATTTCAACGTAACAACGTTCGTGAAGTTGATCGGTTTGGAGGCGGATCCATTATGGTTTGGGGAG
>LQRL01120030.1:10511-22051 GCA_001703475.1 Hydroides elegans
CAACATGTTTTTATAACACTCTAATGGTCGAATTTTGATTAACCTGATCGCAATCTCAGGTTTACACATGTTCGCAATATAAAGATTCGCGACCTAGGCGCATATGCAGTTTTTAAATGGTGTATTGTGAGATAGTCATTTAGCAATCATTCCAACCAAATATATATTTATAAAGATGAATAATCATGTGTGGATATAGTCAACATACAAGATTTCAAAATATAAAAGGGTTCCAACAAACCCATGATATGTACCAGATATAAGCGAAAATGTTCGCAACGGAAAGATACATGGGTCTACGCGATGTTTCAAAATATTTATCGATTACACATACATTTCAATTGTAATTGCAATAAACTTAAATTTAAAGAGCTTCTTAACTTTAGATATATAAAGATGTATCCTACCCATTGCGAACTTTTTGCTTATATATATTACATATCATGGGAATTTTGGAATCTCTTTTAGTAAATGCTGTATGTAGGCTATATCCAAATATGACTATTCATATTCATAAATATATATTTGGTTGTAAATATGATTAAAGAAATGCACCACTTGCGCCAAGTAGACTAAAGCGTGGTGCAAGATTTCTGTTTAGTGCCTTAGTTTGAATCATTATAAAGTATTTCTCACACAGAATTTGATAGATTTGGACCTAGGGTTTCCCTGTTACTCGAACTTTACTCGAACTTCAAATTAATTGCGATAGTGTCTTTCAAAAGGCAAAACCTCGATGCATGTTGTCAGTACGAAATTATCTGTTTACATAAATCTTAAGAATCCTTAAAAATTCGGCTAAACAATATTGACAGGTTGCAGATCATGATGTTAGCATAAAGCCGATGTTTGGCATTTCATTAAAATGCATGTTTCTCCACAGTTCATGCATCTTAACAAGTGATTATTTCTCAAATAAATGGACTTAACAATGATCATCGTTTAAATACCCATTAATTGCACCTCGAAGGAACATAAAGCAACGCTCAAGCACAAATCAAGTGTTTCTTTGAGCCAACCCCATGAGTTGCAACCAGCCATATATGTCCATTAACTTTTAATCCTGTTGGTGCTGATTCATTTTGTCATATTTTGTAAAACACACCATCACATAAATTACGAGTATGATTACTATCATTTGTAGCCTTCGGGTAATTTAGATCGTGGTGAAAACGTTGTGAATATTCTTTCCATATTTGTTCTAAAGCCAACATATATTTACTTAATCAATTCAGAATATTGTTGTATTTGATTAAATATAAAGTGATAAGAATTGTGATATTAATAATTACCAATAACTTCTGTGCTTTGATAGTGTGTTATCTAATATATCTATTATAACATAAAATCAATACACCTTATCAATACAAATACTTATCAATACTTATCGATACAAAAGAGATAACTATTTTTTTTTGGATACCGGTATATTAATTGGTATAAAACTGTAGAACTGATTGTTGTCAAATAATTCTCGTTTTAGTTAAAATTCTATTGATTGCATTTATATATATATTTGTAAAACAATGCTACAGCAATGCTATACGATGCGGTTTTGTTTAATGAATTGGCAAGATTCAAAATATGTCAGTGAGTCAGAGATTTAAAATCACTATAGATCATTGAAAAACATGGAACATTTCCTGTGCTTATTATAAGAAGGTATATGTGTCCTATTTCACGGTATTGTGTGATAATAAAGGCGTTTCATCACATTTTTGTCTTAAGCTCAATGTCAATATTTAAAGTTATATTTCGTAAATCATATTTCAGACGAGGCATGCCTTGCATTAATAATACGAAAATGTATATAACTATTTTATGTAAAATTGTGACGTAACGATTTGTTCGACAAAGAAATAAAACTGTTGTATTATTACCTCCCTCGTCTTATTTGTGTGTTTTAATTATATATAGGAAAGAGTGGGACACGTTCATGTCCAGGACAAGAAGAAAATGTTCACTGGCGTTCACCAGTTGCGTCTCGTTCACCCGTAAACCAAACAAAAAAAACGTTCGCTAGGTTCACCATCTTCACCAAAGCATGAAGCGAGTGAATATCATGCTGATAATTATTACGTTACAATATGCTACATAGTTTAATGCCATGTTTGATTTACTGCAAAGCGTTAAGCATTAGTGACGCAACATTAATTAGAATATATCGAGTAATTTTATTTCAAACATTTTGCTTACTTATTAATATCGAAGACTTAAGAAAACTGTGAAAATAAATAATATAAAACAATATAAAAATATACAAACGACGCTATATTGAAGAAAAAGAAGTTGAACCCGAAGTAGCACATTATGAAACTCTTAAGAAGATGATGAAAATTAATAACACACATTCACAAGGAATACAGTTGATTCTTTAACAATTCAATTACACTTTTTATATTCATTCATAATGTTTTTATCAAGTATTTGAATAAATATCAGGTTGCCAACACCCATATATTCAAAATATCATTTAAGATGTCAATGATATATTTACAAAATCTATACTATTGAAGAATTTCATGACTCTTATTATAACTTTTAACATATACTCATTATGCAATCTATTATACATACCAGAAAATGGAGTGTGTTATAGAAGTACATCACAATACTATTCCTTAACAAATGTTAAGATTATCACTATGATACTTAAAAGGAAACGAAACTTTTATTCATTACCATATATATACTTTCCAATATAATATTTAATGCATGTACATTGAAATAACATATTGCAAATGAGACATATTACACGACAATAAGTAGAAGTAGAGCAAGAAAGAACAAACGAAGGAAGACAAGTAGAAGAAAAAATAGACGAAAACAAGATATTAAGCGAAGATAAAAGATATTGAGCGATATTTAATGTTTGGATAGATAGTAAAGCATAGATTCATCTTATATGCATACATATAAAATTTCGAATATTAACTTTTTTACTTATTTTATTCATTCATAATTTTCAAATTATGTTATTATTCTAATGCAACAAATCAAGTTCCCACTCAAATTGTACATACAAAAAATAACAAACACTAAGAAACGTTATAATTGTATTTATGCAATATAATAGTGTTTCCATAAAAATAATTATACACTTACCTCTTAACACTCATATCATTTATTTTTTATCTTGATAAAAAGTTTGATTGATTTAAATACATCACATCATGTCGCAAATCTTAAATGTATTCTTAATTTGAAGAAAAAATAACATGAAAATATAATTCTAAGAAAACATTCTTATGTTCATTATGAAAATATAATTAAAGTTTCATATTTTAATTATATTCACTATTTATATTGTATAATCTCTTTGAACAAGCATGACCCTGTTCGACTTAAACACGTGACAAGCACGTGTAAGCCGCGGCAACTCTAGGATGCAGTCCTGTAAATCACAGTCTGAATAGTATACTAATGTATTCTTTTCAGTTTAGGTAGTAGGCACTCGTTAACAAAAACATTATATGAAACTACATTTTAAGAATATACAAATGTTATCTTCAAACTATCTTTGGTCCTGCCTCAGACCCCTACCGTAATATCCATACCATGTTTTTTTTTAGACTAATATATTTAATTCCATGAATTCAATGGTGCGAAATAATGTATCATTTTCAACTCGTATTCTTTAATGGTAGTATACTTTAGGTATATTACTAAGACTATGGTTTACTGGACTGCACTCTAGGGTAACGCACAGCGGTCATGTGCAACAAAATGGCGGACGGACGGGCAACAGTGGCCACTTTTGATCACTTTTTGGCCAATGCTTCGTGATAGATAGGAACCAGGATAGCAGGATATGACCGATAAGGCATTAACATGGATGTTTGGCAAATTGCGATACACGAATTTCAGTATAATGAATAACAGTTTTATTAAAGTATCGTTTAGTTGTCTTAAGTTTCACCGTGGCTCCTTGCTTGATATGAACGCGTTGCAGTTACGACTTACGACATGTGTCACCATAGCAACTTGATAGAAATACAAATCATTATGTGCAGAGTTTAAACACGAAATAACCTTCGCCCATATTCAAAACATCTAAGCAAGCTTACATTCTAATTCTGCGATAAAAATAGTAAATGATGGTTATATTTAAGCTAACTTATAGCTATAATAATGATCATTGGTGTTAGTTGAAGCAATTCAAAATATTTCAGGTGGGATTTGTAAGTATAACCTCAGATATATACATTGAAATTAGAACATCAGCATGCCTAGATTTTGATGCATAAATGCCCAACCTAAAGTGAGACATTGAAGTTGAACATAGATTATAAACAGTCTTAGATGTCATTAAATACGTCCCGATGCGTTGTGCTGGATTTGAGAACATATAAGATTCATGGATAGCAAGATATAATCATGGCCGATAACGGTTCGACAAAGTATGGTTCCTACATTGTGGTAACGTAAGTTTTCATTGCACAAATCCAGAGAAATGAATATGATAATTTTTTTCCCACATTACATTCGATTGTTCCATGAAAACGAAAGGGCGGAGAGGACAACGATGGTCTCTTTACTACCGTTTGGCCACACTTGGCCTGTCAGAATGTTGTTTTATCGACTTTTAGTAAGATTGCATACCATGGGAACGCAAGGGGCACGTGGGGCGCAAAGAAAACGCATACCCGCTACTATAAACGCGTTTATAAAAGCCTATTTTGTTTGGTTTAAAAATGAAAGTTAGATATCAGGCAATACAAATGTTGATTTCAGGTTCGCAAAATACGAACTATCTTTCATTTTACGACGCTTTCTGTTAATAAGTATAGTTTCAAGAAAAAATGAAAAACAATAATAAGTACAATTGGCAGTATCTGTCTATTGTGATTCATTTTCAACGGATATATATGTATTGGCTTATATGACTTTTATGACTGATATGACTCCTTATGCTTGATATTTTACCAAAGCAAACATTTATGCCTATCACACACTTGATATGTCTGCATTAACATGCTATAATGTGGTATATAAAATATACCGTTGATGTAACGTTTGTAGTCATTTTTTTCATTATATTCGAAAGATCCTTTTGGTGCCGTATTGCTATGAAATGTTTCAATGTAAAATACTTATGCCTGTAAAGTTATTGTACCATGCACTCCACAGTATATACACAGTTTGTCGTAATTGATTAGTGTCAGGCCCTAGGCAAGGCTTGTTCATAGCCGTTCGCTTTTGGACGTCACATCAAAGGCATTGTCATTTTTGAGCCTATAAGAAATTTTTCCGGGCGTTCCAAGATCGGCCGCACGTTCTTTTTACGTCCGTCACACCGCAATAACGTGATTGCTATGTCGGTTGCGGAACAGAAACACATTGAGATGTATCGGAACTAAATTCCTCTAAATTTTACGCGACGTCATGACGATTTGGTTAATAAAGAACTAAGTTCAACTTATGAAAAACACTTTCTTAGAAAAGCCATGCCGTTTTCATGGCAATTTTATTTGAAGCTTCACATTAAGAAACTTAAGAGACCCTCAATTAATTTAAAGTGTCTTGCGTTTTAATGAATGATAAAAAGGATATAGCATATTTTACATCATAAGATTTGATTAAAGCGTTTGGTGTTGAGGATTAAGAAAAACGTTGATAATTATAAGCAGCTGAAATCGCCATGCAGTGTTAATAAAAGAATTCATGCATCTTACGCAGCTTCCTGTAAATGACGCATACGTTCGTCATTGATTTAACAGTTATGCACTTGCTTAAAACAGATTATTTCAAATGTGCAATGGTAGCACCATATGTTGTTAAATTGATAAATTCAACAAAATGAGTATTTGTTTTAACACCTAACAAATTTCTATAACTGAATAAAGTATCATATTTTCCATGGCAGCAATTTGCCATCATCGATGCATAAATATTTCATCATTTGATACATATTTAGTCAGAACCTATGAATTAGGACGCAATTTCACTTAGGCAAAAAATCCATGTTGTACGCTAAAACGATTACGCTATATATTAATCTTATCTTGCTTTAAAACACAAGCCTTAACAATATCAGCGTGATTTTAGTTGCTTAAATGGAAAACTCATGTCATCCAAAATGAAATGATAAAAACAAACAACGCGATGCGTGTCCTTAAATTTCATCTTAAAAGAAATGATAATCACAAACAATACATCGTGGCACTATATGTAGAATTGGTAGCCCCCGAACGGTTCATCAATATTTGTTATATAGCAGGTCAGATTCAATAATGCTGGCACTTCGTACAGAAAAATAGAAATGTGATCAAGTTGTTTAAAAGTTTATCAAACAAAAACTAAGATTCAACCATCAGTAGTATGCGCAAAATACGCATTTTTTTCAGCTTGAAGTTTATATAGTATTGAGTTTAAAAGAAAATACTTCAACAACTGACAACGAGATTTTTAAACAAATACATAGATGCAGATCAGAACGCGTCATAAGATAAATGCTTCTTTATGATTGATATTTCAAGTGTTATTTAAAACCCGTTTTTTGTGATATTGAAGTTGGGAAAAACAATGGACTATACACTGTTGATTGAGGTCATTACTCTACTAACTGTTAACCTAGTTTTAGGTGTCACTAACTTGATTGGTAACTTCGCTGTAAATTTAGCTTGGTTATTATCGAGTGAGTGTAAAAGTACACTAGGCTTGTTATTAGTGCATCTGGCACTTTGTGATATAGGGGCTATTTTCCGAATTGTTAAAAATTGCATTGAAATAATCAACCATGTTTACTATGGCCAAGAAAATACGTTATTAACACAACCAATATTCTGTGACATTGTTGTTAACGCGAGCTTATTTTATTTTACTGCAGAGGTATTTACCCAATGTGGCATCGCTATTCATAAATACCTAATAGTCACACAAGCATCGCTTTTCAATCAATATGTTGAACGCAAACTCCATATATGGACAATTGTCTTAATTTGGATAGCATCACTGGGCATACGAATCATTTGGCCTATTTCCGTGGGTATATCAAGTTCAGGCAAATATAGTATTCCAACAACAGATAACTACACTTTTTCCTACGCTTTATGCGAGATAACACCCATCAATGAAAATGAAGATGAAGCAAAACAAACTAATCAATGGTTGTATTGCTCTCTGCCGATAATGTTGTTGCTGATTGTCTCTTCATTATGCTACGGAGCAATTGTCCGCTATTTCATCGCGACCCATTTAGAGGTAAAACGACTGGCGCAACCGGGAACCGAACTGCCGTCTTTTTGGTCGAAAGTACGGAATTTGCGTTTGCATATGCTGACGCTAATTGCGTTGTACGCCTCAGTACTTTTGTCGATTATCGCTAAACGAGTTGGATTATACTTCAGTCCAATGATGCAGAGTGTGGCTTTTATGGGGAATTCATCTTTCAATCCATTTTTCACTTTGTTGTTTGTTCATGATTTCAACATTGCAGCTCGAGCCTTTGTGAAATGCCAATCGCCCAAAACATACAGGTCGAAATTGGCTCTATCGGTTATCCAACAAGGGTTTGCCAACCAACCAGTTCAACCGAATCCTACAATGAAAAATACAACAGAGTTATAAAACCTAATTAATAAGAAAAACACTTGCTTTTCCTCGAGAAAAATACTTGTTTAAAAAATGTAACAAGGTAAAATATATGTTTTTTTGGAATTCAGGTATACAACTGCAATTATGAACTTCTTTAGAGCGCATTTACTTTCATGCAATCATGAAGACCTATGCGATATTTCTATAAACAGTGTTGTATACATCTAATGAAACATATATTTTAGGCCACTATTTGCCACTAATTATAAATCTGAGGTTTTCAAATATTTGATTAGTCTTAATATTTTTCGAATTATTACTTTATTTCTCAATTATTTTGCAAGTGTCATGGTAGATGTCATATTTGATATAAATCGTAGTAAAAACGGTATATTTGACAAAGGACTAAAACAACATATGTCCGGTCGAGCGAGGTTTCTTGACTATCAAGGCGTTTTTCCACGGTTTATCTGTACTAGGATATTGATTAAAATACTGACGCAAAAAAGTGCGAAGTTGTTAGAGTGTTTTAATTCATGTTATAGTTTGGTTATATTTATTAAATTGACAAATAATGCTTGAAAGTAGAAGTAAGCAACTCTTTTATTTGCATTGAAGCGATTTGTATTTCCGTTGACGTAAACAGACGCAACAAGGTGTGTGACACCTACAGCATAGTATAGGAATATTGTGTTTATAGTCAACGTATTGACCTGAGAAAGTCTTTGAACCTTATTATTTCCTTCATTTTTCTCAATTTTTCTGCAGCATATAAAACTTCTAAAACGCGGGCTTGTTGTCAATTTTCGTACTAATCATTAAATTTTAAGGATATGAAAAATGATAAAAATGATTTTCTAGATTTTTTTCTTGATTTTGATGCATAGATTACCCTGTTCTCCTTTTTCCTTTGGCATATGTTTAGCCTTTGAACCAATGTTTGACACTTTTCCCGACAGAATTTGACCATTTCTGTCAAGTTTTCTCAAAATTAATTGTCTTAAGAGGAATGTCGACTTGGGTTCCAGGGTCGTCATTGTACACCCCAGAATTAAATTCTTAAAATTTGCAGCAAACGAGCTATGTTCTAACCGGAAAAATGGAACTTTAATAGAATGTTTAATGGTAAACGATTGGCTGGCTCCCATTATCGCTTATGTGGGTCATGTCATAGACAAACTAAACTCTGCCGTTTGTCATCTGGCATTTACAAGATAATCAATGTCGGGTCTTCATTATTGTATTTGGTTATAGAATTGATTTATTTTTAATTTGCCATGGTGATAAGGTTGGTTATATATTCATTAAATAGTGATTAAAATAAACATGTCATTCGTAGAAATGTAAAGCTTGATACGTGACATTTTTTTTCACAAACAAAAACGATATTAAGCTGTTCTCAGTGATATTCGATGCGCATGCAAAAAAAATATCTGCAGCATAAAGGGTGGCATTGAGGTTATTGCTTGGATTTAGATAAGTACATTTAATTCTAAATTTAGGTTTAGTTTTGGATTTGGATGTCTTCTCAAAAGATAAATTCATATATATGTTGGAATTGTTTTGTTCTAATCTTCAATAATAGTTATTGCTACTATGCACCGTAACTGTGCAACTATATCAATTTGCGACTTTCAGTGCCAAATTATAAAATGTGCAAAAATATGTAAATATTTTTTAAACATGCTTTCCAAAGATGTCAAGAACAATTAGCATTTTCAATACTTAATATAATATTTCTAATACATAATATTTTGATCAGGATTGTAAATTATACATTTATCAGTCACGTTGTGTCTGCACTCTTAATGTTTTTTTTAAATGATTATTGAAATGTATTGATAGCCTAACAATTTTATTGTGATGTATAAAATATTGATATTTTTATCTGAAATAAATAATTATGTTTTATTTTCGGCTATCTGTATAAAATTGTAAACTTGTTTGATGTATTAATCATAATTCTTTATAAACCACATTTGAACTAATTTCCCCATGATTCGTTAAAAAAAACTTTTAACTAAGTTGTTGAAGATGAATTTTGAGTGAGGACGTTTAGTCTTTTAATTGTAATCAGTCAACTTTCCATTTATGTATAGATAAACAATAATGTGCCCTTTGAAACATAGTGCTTAATTATTGCTATGATTCCATGACTTAATACATGCTTTATTTACAATGTTGACAATGTTTTGGTTTAGATGTTAAGTAAATATTAAATTAACTGGTTATGTATTTGGCACAATGCAAACGTCATTGTTATCACAATAAATGCTGATTTATCTGCAAAGAAAACATACAATTAAAGGGATTTGTTTATGTATGGAGCAACATGATTCGATTTAACCTAGTTCAGATGTTGGTAAGGTATACAGATTAGGTTTACTTAAATACAGGAAAACAAATCTTATTTAAATATGTATATATATTTGATATTTTAAACAACAAAACGAAGAGTACGTTCAAAGTTGGTTTCTATTTGGTGTCGTTGCGACAATTTACTTTTTACATTCGGTAAAACGCCAGGCTAAGCGAATATTGCTTGCTGCCGTTTAAGGTTTGGTCACATTAGAAGCATTTCCGTGTTTTCCCTAAAGACCCTGTCTGCTCATGCTTTAATGTGAAACCCCAAAACTAGCGTTTGAAACGGTACAACCGCTCTGGTATCAATAGAGAATACATTAGACTAAATGGCGTGTTAGGGATTAAACTTTCGAAGACTTTTTTTAAGTGGCCTGGCCTTAAAGAACATTCATATAATTTCTATAGTTGTTGATAAATATGTAACTTTTAATTGAGTAAACATGTGTCACATATTCTGTTCCTTACATTCTACGCACAATCTGACCTCGATTCGGAACGTGTTAATTTCACTTGTGCCTTAACCCTGTCATGGCTTAATCATAAACAGAGAAAATAGATAGTTTAAAGTAAAAAAAAACAATGTCATTTCACTCATTAATGAGTAGCAATATGAAGCTCGGTTATAGTAAGCGTATATTTCATTTCAAATGTAGAAGAATATATCGTTCGGAAAATGCGTGTGCCTTTAAAAAAACGTAATTTCTTGTTTAAAAAGGATTGAATATGAGCCCGACAATATGAAAAGCTATCAGGGCTTTTTTATTTGCTTTTATCTAACAAACCGTGATTTAAAATATATAAATTATGAAAATTCAAGGCTTTAAATAGTCGTGATTCTTTATAAAACGGATAAAATGATAACAAATTGCACTAGTTTCATTTTCTGAATTATTTCTTATGAAAAAGAAAGAAAAAACACGCTTGCTGTATTTTCAAAAGCTATACATTTAAAGTGTCAAGACGTAGTGTTAAGACCGGTCTGCACGGGTATATTTCAACATTTAGTTCTTTGTATGGCAAATATTCCACTGAGATTTGTATGGAATTATAAAACGAAATATAAGACATTTGACATAGAATAAAGCTATTAAATATATGTTAAAGTATAATTCTAACTTATACTGGCGAATAATTGAAGGTTCTGGTCTTTATCTCAATGTATCCGTGCCACGCGTGTTTGGCCTTTGTTTTATGCTAAATTATTAATGTAAATAGGCACTTTAATAGTTTATTTCATGATTCTTTAGAAATTTCAATGTCAATATATGATCATACAGAGGCGTCTAGACGCTCAATTTATATATTTGCAACTAGTGGCCAATATATGAGGTAGAGTAAAATACAGTTTTATAAAAATATAAAACGAACAAAGTGTCATACATTATCAATAGAAAATGAATTGACATTCAACAACAAACTGTAAACTGAATTAACTTGTGACCAGTGAAACAATGGAGTAAATGGTCGAGGTTGCACTTTATTCCAATCCAGGTAAAAGGATTAAAGGGGAAAACATTTTAATTTCTAATGAACAATGAATTAAGCCGGTTATCGAATAGGCCCTCGTGCGGTCTGGAAATACAAGAACGTCTCGACTACGTCTCGACGCTCTTGTATTTCCCAGACCGCACTCTTGCCTA